>CAJDSM010004226.1:3418-13510 GCA_903981925.1 Ostrea lurida
ATTATGTACAAGATAATGCTAGCTCATCTTTACATGATTCAACGTCCATGCTTAAAAACACACCCAAATGTCACTGATATAGTGAAATCAAGTTGTGTGGAAGACGTATAATTTCGTCGTATTGGGTTGCAGTTTTAAACAATAAAGAATATCGATTCATCGGTGGTATTCAATCATTTGACTTTGATACTGATGATTTTAGTGACCGAACACAATCATTACAAGTAACATAATTTTAAAAACTCAAGTTGAAAATAAAAGAAAGTACCCTATAATTAATTAGTAGGATTCATACAGATGAGACCACCTCTAAACTCTCTTAAAAGGTCGTAGAACAGTTCTAAATATTCATGAATGAAGTCGAATACCTAACGTAATTAAAAACATTGCTATTCATTTTTGGCATTTTACCATGACTTCAAGAACAGGCAAGAGCAGCAGGCAAGAAAGCAGCAGGTAATTTTGTTTTTTAAGATATTAACTATTATTAGTAAATAGACATATTACTTGAAGTGCAAAGTATGATAAGGATAAAGGTATCATTTCCAGATAGATTATATCTTAGAGAGTATTTAGTTTGAAAATTTAAACATCAATTAAAACAGAGTAAGCTTTCATGTTATTTGACATACCAAGTACGGTATCTGCTTATAACAATTCCAATGGAACAACCCGCAGAAATTTTACACCTTCTGATTCATCAATCTTATTCGTCCACGAATTCTTCCCACTGTTTTGAATTAAAAATTCTTTGCTTATGTAGGGAAACAATCTATTTCACTCACAGGTGGCCCTGACCATTCACGTCAGAATTTCAAATGAACAGCACACTAATCCAAAGCGATAATTATATTCAAGAATCTTTCTAATTTGGACTAGAGCTGATCTCATATCTGACCGGATCTGATGTAGAAACAGAACAGCTATATGTGGCGAGGGGATTAGAGCTGTTTCTGATCTACCGTCTCGACGTCTAGGCTCCTAAGGTTTAACTTAAAGTTCTCACGACTGCTTTCCACGACTGCTGGGCAGAGAGGTCTAGAAGTGGTTGCAGTTGTATTTGTTTGAATTGATAGTACATTTAAATACCAACATTATCATACAAATAATAAGAACTAAAATAAATTTTGTATATCATGAGTGCTACATGATTGATTAATGATAATTCCTGGACATAAGTTTTTGAGGTCGTCATCAAATTTTTACTCCTCAGACCATTGTACCATGTTCTGTAAGCTTGTACTAAGCCGTAGACGAACAAGACTTTTTAATTCTTATACGATTGTAATGTAAGTAAATTTTATAGTAAATATAAGGTAATAGGGGGTTAGTAATCGTAAATTTAGCATAGTATCAAGCTAACAAATAAAATCTTCATAATAACAGTAAGTGGCATACACATTTATTCATATACGCATTTCAGGATATCAAATTGGCAGAGTTAACAATGTTTGAGTAAACGTAATCAATAGTCCCAAACATAGTTCATTTATGTGATATATATACAAAGTCGAGTGTAGGGCAATACGGACCACTCTGGCCGCAAACCAAAGGCAGGGTCAGCTGCCAGGAGAGTAAGCATCCTCTGCCGATCTCACTCCGCCGGGAGCCCCTTTAGTTGAAACAAAGTAAACGGGGTTACAGTCATCAAATATAGTACGTAATATGATGACTAACAAGGGGGTAACACATCAGTAACATATGACTAAGAGAGTAATTTGTATATTGCCAAAAAACGGTTTCATTATAGCGACGTTTTAACCCTGACATCAGAGCTTGGCTGTTAGAGTGTTGTATTTGTATCTAGATTTGAAATAAAACCACAAGTAGCAATATCTCAAGTGTGGCCCCGTTCCTCGGATCAGAATCCCTAGTGGCTACCCAGTATTACCGAAATGTCGTCGGAGGGAAATTTCTTAAAATTCGCTATAAGGTCGGTTAATAATTGTAGAATGATGCCGGTAAACGTAGTTCTTGGACAGATGTATTATATGAGGCAAAATGTTGTCAATATATATTATAACAGAAAATAAATCTGTGGAATTATTTAATCGTGAGGGCCAGTGTTCGTGGGTAACCAACTTTTTCTGCTTCCCGCGGAACGTTTCTCGTGGGTAATTGAGTAAAAAACGCATACCTATTATAAAGATTTAAGAAAATAAACCTGTTCGTGGGGGTATTAATACTTTGGGTAAGAATGCACACGAAATCCATTTAAAATTGATTCCTCCACGAACAATAGATGATCCACACTAAACTGAGTTCCAATGCGTGTTAAGAACAATCTAAATTTACTATGAACACGTGATCTATGACAAGGTGTTTCGGCTATTTACTGAACAAGTTACCGGTTCGGTTTTGAAATACTTCTCGACAAAATATGCGTAGATGGACGCATCCCTGGAAGCAAAAATAGACGAAAGAATATGCTAGAACCATGCAATATGGCATGTTGACTCTAGGTAAATGGATAAAGCTCTACAGCACTGGAGACTAGCTTCGATGTCCGGGGATCACCAAATTTACAATTTTAATACATAGCCTTCACTGTCTAACATCACTCTGCATTCGAGTTTTCTTAGACATGTGCAGTGTCAAGAAGATGTTGAAAATGTCACTTTTAACAGTTTTTCCATGCCATAGGTCCCTGGAGTCCCGAAATTTAAATCTCACGTCTCCTAGCCTAAAATAAATGCTTCATTACAAAATTTGAAAGAATCAGGAATCACAGTTGATCACAAGTAAAAAGTATTCATATTGTTAACGTCATTTTTATCATGACCGATTTTTGGCCCCAAAAATACCACAAACCGTACCTCTACGTGAATACGAATGAAACAAAACATGTATGTGTCCTTGTCCCAAAAATGCTTCATACCAAATTGAAAAGAATGGATAGGAGTTACAACCCTAAAGCGTGCTACTTACCCTCCAAATCGTTTCGTTCGTTCCGCTACAAATCGTTCAGCGTTCGTGGCAAACCGTTCAACGTTCCGCAGAGTTCGTTCAGCGTTTTCGTGCAACCGTTCAGCGCTTCCGTTCAGATCGGTTCAGCGTTCCGTACAAAACCGTTCACGCGTTTCTGCAAACCGTTCAAAGCGTTCCCGTTGCGAGAATCCGTTCGTTACGAGAAGTCGTCGTGTGGAAGCCACGCCCATACAACGTTCAGACCGTTCAAAGCCACCCCCATGACAGCAGACGTAATAAGTCATTGATCGTATGGCTTCAGGGAAAGGTGGACGTAAACTGACCAACAAAATAAAAATCAGTCATTTTTGAATCTGAAGGAAAGTTGGATTTGTCCACACAGTCTAAATAATTACACAAATGTAATTAAAAACAGTACGACTTTGAAAAACTACAAGGCAGGCATCAGGCGTTTTTGGTGGCGGTATGCAAATACAGGGAGCATCTCTGATAAAAGTTTAGTTGAATTTTCATTTTCCGTAATACTTATTTAATTTAAACTTTTAATAATATATTTGCCAGCGACAGGACATTTAATATGTCTTTGCCAGCGGGTATACTTAGTTCGCCTCGGCTAGTAGTATTCAGATGTTTAACAATTTCGACTATGACATGCAGCATTGGGAGGCGGGATGGTCGAGTTACGTGTACAATTGAAATAAGTTAGAGTAGAGATTTGCTTTTAAGGAGTAGGAAGGAAACGTGAATCAATCATTATTCTAGTAAATTAATAGCCGATAATTCACAATTATACTACATTGCTGTATCGTACGTAAACCCCACAGAAGTGAAAATAAATTTCACGGGTACTTCAACTCTAAAAACATCCTAGTGATATTTGGAGATCAGAATCACATGGGTCATGCGGGTTTTAAACAAATAAGGGCGCTACAGTATCGGAAATTTGAGAGGTGTTTGACTCCTTTTTATAGCAATTAATATTCTTCTGTCATGCCAGTGCATGCTACATGTGAATGATAGTGATTATTACAATATTGTGCGACGGAGCTTGATGCTATGTATAGGCCAATACATTTTGTATTTTGTCAATAATGCATAGTATGTTCATGTTACCCCCCCCCCTTTCCCCGTAAAACCTAGTATCTATAGAATACAGTGTACAATTTAAGAAATATATCGTGTCACATTTCGTAAAATTGCTCTTTAAATAAATTTACTTATATTCTAAGATGATATGGTTTGTTTTAAGGAATGAACCGTGTCTTCTGTTTTTTGGGGTTGTTTTTTCCTGAAAAACTAATATATTGTTTTAAATGTACCATGCAACTTGCTAGTTCTAATAGTCCTTTTAAAGGGTCTATATAACCGAAAACTTTATTTTTCAGGATTAGTGGGAGCTGGAAGCTAAACAATCATCAATTCAGATTTTTTGTCTTCAGAGGATCTCTTTGATCGGGCCTTATCTGGATGTGTGTATATATTTCTGTTTTATTTCGTGCAAATTCCAAAGGTCCCTAATAAGCTTATCGGTGCTTGAAATAACATCGTGGTGTTGCTTTTTGCCGAGTGTGCAAATTACGGACAAGCGTCTTCAAAAAATGTGATTTCACCTTCTGCGTGAAAAACATTCTAAATATTATATCATCTTTGCATGTTTAATTCCTGATTGACATACAAAAAATAGAAAAGAAAACCAAAAATAAAACAACAACACCCCCCCAATAAAAGAACAAACTCTGATAATTTATCATATTACGATCAATTTGCTCTTTTCTTTTACTCATTCAAAAGTAATCACATGATGATAATCGCTGTACAATAATGCACCCTGCCGACGAATATAATTTTTTTTAATTCTTGAACAGAATTAAATACTGATCGATACCAAAGGCTAAAAAGTACTTTGTTAATGACATCTGTTATACACCTTTAAAAAAAGATTTTGTGGGGGTTTATATATAATGATCATTAGGGGTAGGTTTTATTAACTAGGGATTGTTGCTACAGCAACGGTGTGAACCTGTTGTTTTGATTGCTCCCTTTGTTTCGAATATTGAAAGGTGTCGAAGAGGGGTCGTGTGTCAATTTACGCACGCTCGAGGTCTATTACATGTCCGTGTATGTTGTATTAAATCATCAATTTAGACTGTCGTTGCCTTGTTTCTATTTTCATTGTTACACGGAATACACAGGAAATTGACTGTTTAATATATTTGGAAAAAAAAATCTTCCGTAATAAATAATATGAACATTACTTTACGGGAAGATTTTTTCCCCACAATATATTTAAAAACGTCAATTAAATGCCTGTGACAAACTGATTTCACAAAGTTGTTCATATACAAGCACATCTTTACATGTAACGAGACAGAGGGAATTTTTTTTCAGTTTGATTTAAACTTATATGTAATTAAAATTAGAAGTGAATCAACATGCAAGTTTCATATTTCACAGGTAGCGGATTTTGTAGTCTTTTTCTGGCAATTTTCGTTACTTGACTTTTCAACAATCATTATTCGATTTTATTGTTAAACTTTACATTTATTCACCATCAACAATTGATTACGCAACAATGCACATGTTATAACGAACAAATTCAATACAGTACAAGTCCGTAAAATCAATATGTATTGATTAATTTTCATTTTACATTGATGCGATTTTCACATTTTTCCAGTCTATATAAATCCCAGATATAATTCATTAAATAATAATTTTTCATTTCATAAATTGCAATTTCCATTAAAAGCGACACAATAGTGATCAGGTTTAGTCATTTCTTAAACATTTCTTCCCATCTCATTAATTTTAGGTAAATTGATATGTATGAAATTATTGAGATAAACCAAGCGTACAGCCACGCCTACCGTTTCATGTAAACCAATCACCGCCATTCACAAGCGTGCGGTTGTTGCTAACCTTCAAGAAAGGGAAATCTCGTGCGAACCGTGCAAAGCGTCTACAAACCGTTCAGTTCCGTACAAATCGTAGCCGTCCTACAAATCGTTCAGCGTGCGTGCAACCGTTCAGCGTTTCGTGCAAATCGTTCAGCGTTCCGTTCAAGAATCGTTTCGTTTCGTGGCCAAGGGGTAGGTACACGTTTTGAGGGGCTTATCAAAAGCTTTAAAATGACGCTTTAGGGTCTGTATCAAGAAGCTAAAATGTTCAATTGTTAACAGACAACGCATGATGACGGACGAAAATCAATTGCAATAGGCCACCTGAATTTACACGGGTGACCTAAAAACCACAAACAAACAAACAAAACCAGCAAGATTCAACAAGTATGGCTTCAATATGATTACTTGTAATGTTCGAAATTCAAAATGGTCCTAAATAATGTACTTGAGGAATATCTGTTTTTTCAAAAGAGATTGACATGTTTTCAGACATAAATAGTACTTATGCTGCTCGGTTTGACAAAATGCAAAATAAACTTATATCCATGTACATGTAAGAAGAAAAATAAGTATTTTTAAACAAATGTATATATTCTATAGTCGTAACACAAAATATATAACACGGCAATATACACGTTGAATATAAATGAAAAAAATCAATCCTTTACAAAAATATCACACACTCACAATATTAATCTTGATTAACATAACTACATTGTCCGGTAATGTGCTGCTATATGCATCACTATGCTATCCAACACCACTTCAAACTTTGCTTTATCTTGGCGTTCGTGGTTCCTATGCTTCCATGTATTGTTCCTTCTGAATTGCAAATGCCTATTTTCTTATCAAGCGAATCTGCACATTCTATGAAATAGAAAAATTGTTTTCATAAAACGATGTCATCTCAACTGAATTAAAGCGTTCCACACAGATATACATAAAAACCATCGTTTTATATGGAAAATATTCAATGCAAAATATCCGATAACAAATATTTTTTTATACCAATACCTATTAAGCCTCCATACATTTATTATCATGTGACTATCAGATGCCATTATCTTTTAAAACAAACTTTACGTTACTTTAACTGAGAAGTGCTGGGAGCAAGTTCTCCGGTTAATACAATGTGGCTTAAAATGCATCTAAAGCAGTATGATATTTGATGTCCAAGAGAATGCAAGGAATCATATGCGAGGATGGGTCTGTTTATGTGTCAGAAGCTGTTCTCAACACTTATTAATATATATGAAAAGTAGGCATATAAATATACAGACTCAAACGCTAGCATACACTGTATACCGTCGCAGTGTTACACTTTCTGCAGTTGGTCGTAAGAATTATGTAAATTAGATTTCCTAACCGCAGTGATGATTAGGATCGATAGAAGATCTAAGGGCGATTTCAAGGTCACAATAATAGATATCAATATCAACTTCTCGCAGACTATATACAAGTATAAAAATGGAGAGTTATTCGATATGAAAAAGAAAGACAATCTGACAATTAAGGCAATGTTTTATGTTCACAGTGTATCACTTGATCACTTTTAGAGAGTTTTACTTTCATGTTTCGGGTTTCCAACATTTCGGTTTGAGCATCACTGAAGAGACATAATTTGTCGAAATGCGCATCTGGTGCATAAAAATTAATATAATATAATAGTATGCGTCAACTTTTTTCAATGTGACGACCTGTGGTGCTAAGTGCACAGATGTACAATGTATTCAACACTGTCATTGTTTATTGGAAACCTTAACTTAGTCGAGACAGAATTATGAGTTATCTGTACTATAACCTAGGATAAGCAACACTCAGTTCAAGTCACAGAATTATTATACCTAAGCTCTATTTAATCTGTTTCATCTCGCAATTTGTTTTCGCAGAAGAATTAAACAAATAGATAAAATTAATATTTATATAGTTCATATAAAATCAACAGCTTTACCTAATCTTTCAACCAGAGAAATTCATCTTTCTTTACTTTATGATCAGCTCTTGTTTCATGGCGGGGACAAATGTCATCGGTGAGAGCTTTCATCTCTTCTTCTGGAATGAATTTTCCTCTTTCTTTTTTTGGCATGCAGTAAAATCCACGCAAAAATTTGATGTTTTTGTGGAAGGTCCTGGTAAGTTTCTGTAACTCTTTTTCTACAGTATCTTTGATTTCCAATCCAACCTTCATATCAAGGGGTTTGTTACTTTGTGGTCGGTATACCTGTAGGCGGATGTCATCATCTTCGACACCAAGAAAAATGAAATGACCTCTAAACTTAAACTCAGACACATCCTTATAGATACATTTGTATTCATCTGTTAACGGTTCCCAGCCATTGAAAGAAAAGCAGGAGACAACCAATCGATGGTAAACAAACAGAGGCAAGAAATCGAAGTAGAAATACAGTACAGACGTTTTCTGAGTTGTTGAGGCTAGTCTGCTCGTTTGTTGCTCTTCGTAATCTCTTTTTGTAACGCTTGGTATCAAATGAGGTTTTCCTTTACCATTGACAAGCAACCCTAATCTTTCCATGAAAACGATGATGTCATCTTTGTAATCCTCGAAATTCTTGCATTCGTCTTCGGAGTTTCTCCATATTTCACGCAATAAACCATCCTCCAGTACTCCTGTTTCATCAAACTCTCTCCACGCTTGCTTTGTAGCGAACTTGGAATGGTTTTTGTCGGTGATGACCTCTTTAAATGCATTTACAAACCATTGGACATCCAGAATTACTTTGTCATCTAATCCATCTTCATTGAAATAAATGATCTTGCCAATTTCATGAAAAAATTTCAGCATATCCTTTGGGTTGTTTTGTATTTCATCATGGAGATCAGGAAGAGTTTCTGAGAAAGATTGCATGCGCTTTTTTATTTCGTCTAGAGTGAGTATTTTAGACTTATTTCTCTCTTTGATTATGAAATCATCAAACTTGAACCAACTAATTGGTATCGTTTCTCCCCACTGTTTCTGATTTAATATTGTTTTAACAATTTCTTTGCTAATTTCTTGTACGGAAGACAAATGTGTCGTGCCACCAATACCAACTCGGAAACATTTCTTGAGAAATTTATGAAGACCAAGGTGATCAGGTACCAGGTCCATCAAAGATCTCAACACACCATCATCATCCTGATAAAAAGAAGAAATGATATTAGTGCACGCGATTGCTGAATCCTAGTACATGTATCACGATCAATATTAATCTGCATTAAAAGTCTTCATATTAATAGCACACTATAGTATACACAATGCCAGCCATATTCTACATTTTATTAAAATTGTTATTTTACATAGTGTAGACTATAAACAACTAATTTAATTAGCCTGTTTGATTTGCGTTCCGTCGACATTTTCCCGATGATATTAATATCACTACATACAGGTGATGTACATGTACAACACTAACAGACATACACATAAGTCTTGCAACTGAAACATTTCTGAATTTTTTTTTTGTTGCAACACAAGTCTCATCTGAGAGCAGGCTTGAGTTACGCGAGGTACAGGAGTTGCAGATAAATTTCATGATTAGTAATGAACACGTGTTGCACAAGTTTCCTCCTCACTTTAGCGGGAGCATTAAGAAAGATAACTATTTATTTTGACTCTGTAATACAAACATCCGTGTATAAAGGAAGCTTTTCGGTATTTATGTATACATGCATGCATGTATATACCCCCCACAAATCATATATTGATCTAAAAAAAGTAGGAATCAATCAAGTACACATAGGTCGGTCATCAGACGATGCTTACTTATCCATGGCACCTGACCCTGCCTTCGCACCATGCCTTCACAATGAAAACATACGTCATGACGAAAAAGTGTCATGAGGAAAATGTCACAATAACTAATCGTTATTTTCAAAATACCGTTATCAAATGATAATATGTAGACATGGAAAAATATCTTGCAAAATCCCTGTGAAATAATCATAGTTTTTTTTCTTTTTGATAACAAATCACTCCCTAGTGTCTATCTACATAGTATGCGCTAAGTTGATATCCATATCATATCGTGGCTTTGAAATAAGAGTAGTTGATGCGTTTTATAGGCGACCCATTTGCATGAATATTTTCAGTGAATATAAATAGTGCTATAGTTCAAGTGCATCTGCTAAATCTGGCATTTCTTTTTCAAGATACATGTACATATTCTAGCGTGCAACACAGTTAAGGCTGAAGTAAGAGGGCGTGTCCTAATATCTACACAGGGATGAGTATTATGACAACAGACAAGACAACAAACTATCGGAA
>CAJDSM010004230.1:0-14129 GCA_903981925.1 Ostrea lurida
TGGATTTATCCATGAGACATCATTTTTGTGAACAGAAATATATATTTTATGAATTGAAAACCTTTTCTCTTACAAAATGAATAAGAAGTGATTTACTGAGCATGACTGTCTTCCAGCCCCGAGAACTTACTTATCCTTGTTGTTTTCTTTGATCCATCGATGAAGATTACTAGAATTGATTTGAATAGCACCGGATATTGTCTTTTTCTGAATGTCCATGATTGTCAGTGCATCACGTACACACTCTATCAGCCCCAGCTCCTTCCCTGTTGATAGACATCCATACGGGATCAATCTGCAACAATCAAAAGAAATGACATTAGAAACACGAGCCCATTCACTGCATCATGAGAACAAAAAGAAAACCGTCAGAACATACAAGTTTTCAAAGTATTTTCCATCAAAAACAAACTTAATTCATAAAAAAAAGAAAATGCATACCTTAAATCGAGTCCCTCTTCTTTCCAGAGTGAATCCATGACCCTCAACAATTGTAGCGTAAGCATATCCTGTCTTAGATCTAGAAAATTCAAAGCATCACAGTTTAATCGTTTTCTTTCTCACAGCAATTACCAAGGCCTATAGAACATAAACTGAGAATAATCTCAAGTCAAAATTTTTATTACTTTATATACCTTAAGATTTATCTAGCACAGATAAAACATGTTAAATTTTAAAATTGTGTGTCGGTATTATAAGTAGGACAAGCAAAATACTTACCATCTCCATTTTTGAAGAAGAATGATTGAAGGAGAGATGGTAAATGTTGCAGCCATGTGATCTGCGTTCTGCCACACTAATTCAGAGAAGCGCTTGCCGATTTCATCACCTTGACAATCTCCGCACTATTTCAAAGAAATACGTTTATTTAGAAGCATTACCACCACGTCGGTTAAAGAATGAGTGGCTTAGTGATTAATACTGAAAATGTTTAGTGGTGACAGGAAATTGCGCAGTGCATCATGGTAATCGGGCTGCTGCAGTTGTAAATGGAGGTGTTTCATTTGTTCTATGTGGTCCTGCAAATAGAAAATTGTCATTTACACCTTCACCCTGTCTAAAAATCTTCATCTGTGACCCATAAAATACCAGTAACTGCCATATTCTTTCTCAATTTAAAGGTGAAATGTTCTATGACTATAAACAATATATATGTATGATATCAAAATTAAAATAAAATTGTATACTGTAAAAATGGTTATTTACGCTGGGGGTCAAGTACGTGTTTTTCCATGTCTTACATTACGCAAGGGGGGAAATACGCGGTAAATGAATATGATATATATCATAACCGTTATTTAATAACCATACACTTGGGGGAAATTTACGTGCTTAATACGTGACCACATAACTAATGTAAATTCCCCCTACGCGTAAATACACTTTTACAGTACATGTGAATAGGACTACTCTCTATTTATACATATTTTTGACATCCACTTCGGAGGCATCAAGTAAAGCTTGGTTCAGTTTTTCCAGTGCTTCCACCTGCCTGGTCAGAACTTTTAGATATGGACCTAGGCCTCGACAGAAAGCCTCTAGCACAAGTCCAAACCGAGTTCTAATGGCTGGATGGTGCATCTCAGACCTACATAAAACCAAATACTAATTGAAATGCAAGTAAATATAGCTAAATTTCAAAAGAAGTTCAGTTGCTCATTTGTCCCTCAGAATATGATTGATTTATAGAGTGCAGAATTCTTAAAGTCTACTGTAATTGCAATGAGGCATCCCTAATATGCATTAAATGCATGTGACTCTATATATAGCTTTTTTAAGACCAAAACCTTTTTTTACTGTACTTACTTGAGATGCCAGAAGAAGACTTGTCCTATTTTCTGATTTAATAGTGCTTTTCTCAGCAAGAACCTGGTAACTGGGTTATCTAAATATGGTTCAAATTTCAATGCCTGAAAAGATAATTGGAAACTCTTCATTATATTAACACACGTCTTCGTCATGACATAACATTTCATATAATTATGCATGATGCATGGACCACATGTGAGGTAGCTTAAGATCAAATCTTTGAAGATGATAAAACTGACCTGTACAAGTTGTAGGAGGTATCGTTGTAGTTTTTCATCGGTCAGTTTTTGCTCGAGACATTTGACAGCAAAGCTACGAACATGAGGGTCAGGGAAAGAACAATCCAGTAACTCCAGGACCACCTCGGGTTCCAGAATCGGCCATTTCTTCAGCAACATGTACATCTACAAATACAACAGGTATGAAATACCCGACATCTGTGAACTGCACACTGTAAATATGATAAATGTATTGAAAGTGGCGAGTATGTGCATTATAAATTAAAGGTCACTTCAATGCATAATAATCTTCATATGATTGGAGGATTCAGAACAGAATGTGATTTTCTTCAAAATATGTATAAAGTTCAACTGTCACAATCACTTCAACATGAACATCTCTTTAGTTTTTGAGCATAGAGATCTTCACAAAAGAAGGGTAAACAATACTGCAGATAAATATGCTTATCACATTCCACACAAGTGTGTCAAATATAAAAATGTGTTCATTACATATTTGTTCCTTCACATGTCACTGTAGTGTGAACCTGATACTCTAATAGTGTATATACAGTTTACAAGGACAAAACTAAGAATGAAGTTAAGCACTTCATTTTAAATTTACCTGAGCTACATTTTCCCGGTCATTCCATCTCATGGCCTGCAGCAGCTTTGGCAAAGAATGGGGAAGAGACATACAGTATTCTCTGTAAAATAAATTAATTCACAACATGATTTTTTTTTGCCTTTTCGTCCCTCTTTTTTCAAAATTCAGTATGTGAAAACGTTTGAGTAAATTGAGTATCTGAGATTGAAATAATTTATGTAGACTTCTATATACCTTTGTTTCCACAGTATTTCTTTTTCCTGATACGAGATTTCAGCCAATGGATCTCTTTGTACAACTTCCCTGATTGTCTCTTCATCTTTCTGTCTGCTCATGGGAGTCTCCTATAGGCAAAATAATAATGAGATGATGAAAACAAGGGAATGCTACTAATATTGTAATGTTAGCTGATTATACCATTCTTCTTGATATTTGTAAATCTTCCATTTTATGTGGCTGCAAATTTGGCATAAATTTGTACCGCACATAAAAAAGAACTACAAGGACAGAAATTCCACCATCTTGCAGTGTTAGATCTGTCTGTCAATCAAAATTTCACACACATTCAATTTAATCATAACTCTATGAATATCTACAAAAATATTTCTGTATCATGCCAACAATGCATACAATTGAACTTCGGTATCTCATCAAGATATCTCGAATACCATGGCTATGTCAATTGTCAAAGTGAATTGGAAGTCCAGCCACCTGTTTTCTAAATATTTTCATTTTCTAAATATTTCAACAGTTTTTTTCTCGGTCCCATCGAATTTGGCATAACGAGGTTCGACTGTAGTACATCATGTAGTGATACATGTATGTTGCAATGTTTTCTGTAAAATTTGGGTTTGATTCCAGAAGATGTATGATACGCACCAACAAATGTGATCTTCTTTCCTTGGTTGTCAAGAAATGAGCCAATTCTTCGAACTCGTATGCCTGAGGGTGCACGACGGGGAAGGCAAACCTATCAAACTCTATCTCCAGACACGCTGTTTCCTTTTCATCAGGGTTTGATCCTGTAGAAAAAACCCAACTTTTAAAATAGCAAAACTCTCATGAACTTTTATATTTTAAATTTATAGAAAATAATTCTTGAAAACTTTAAAACTTTAAGACTATAAGAAACCTGTATAATACCGATTCTACAAATTAAAAGAATAAATCATTTTCGCTATTAACAAAATAATGAGCATGAAATTGATAAGTTTGATGTATATTTCCAAATTACCTGGAATTCCTATGGGATTTAAGAGTTCATCTATTCCTTGTGGCATAGGCCAGAGATTCAAACTGACTTTTTCATTTAGAAGTCTATCATTAAAGTCAAACAGTTGTAAATTTCCCCAGGCTAGGGCAAACGTCACCTAAAAATAATAATATACCCATACGTGAATGTGCAAAATGTGTACACCCTTTGTTGCATAATCATAATCAACAGTGGTACAAATCCATTGTTCAAATTCATAACAACAAGACCAAAAACTTTAACACTTAGAATTTTAAATTTCCTCTATTTCATATTTATAAAATGTAAGTTTCAGAATATTCATCATTTCAACCCTCAATAGATATTAATAACTATAAAGACACCTGCTATTATTTACTGTAAAATGAGAATATTTAGCGCACTATTTATTTTAGCACCTTTAGCGCAGATGTACGATTGCGCTAAATTAAGTTGATCGTTAAAATGTTTTCATTGACGTTAGATTATTGACCAGGTGGTATCATTGCGCTAAAATAAGTCTGTGCCAATAGGTTTTCAATGCTGATTGCGCTAATATAAGTTTGCGCCAAATATTCTCGTTTTACAGTATCATCATAATATGTGACCGCTGAGTGATTTGTACCTTTCTGTTCCGCCGTCTGTTGACTGAGCAGATCGACATACACAGCCTGGCACTGCGGGGTATGTCAGTCATGTTCAGGAATTCTAACCACTCGGTCCAGCGGGGGTTGTTCGATTCCACTTCCTTTGTTACCTGTGCCTCACACAGGGCCTCCGTTCCATGGTAGATGCCTGCCTTGACATAAATCTACAAAAGGGTCACACAAAAAAATCAATTACAAGTTATATTTCAGTTTAAATTTGGAAATACTCTTGAATAAGCAAATGAAGACCACATAACATGCAAAATATTCCCGAGAAAGTAACGTGACTTTAAATTAACAATTCTCGTACCTTTCCTGCTTCCTTCACATTGNGGTAATTGTTACAGGAATTCCTAACGTGACTTTAAATTAACATTTCTCGTACCTTTCCTGCTTCCTTCACATTGACGTAAGTTGCACAGTTTATTTTTATCCTTATTGCTGCATTAATTTCCCAGAGAGAAATCGTAGGTTGATTGTTTATATCCAAAAGTAACTGGTGACCTGTAAAAATAAAAAATACAATAATTCAACAATTCTATTTAAAAACACTGAATGTACATTAATCTGATTACAGCTATGGAACATCTATTACAGAATGACATAAATTTGATTGAAGATCAATTTACCTCTTTGCGCATAAGATGGCATGCTGAAGGCACACTCTGGCAGAGTTGCATAAATACCTTCTTTGGTCAGTAACATGAATTGTGGGATCTTCTTTGTAGCAATACATTCCCTGACATACTATAAAAAAAAAAAGATTTAACTTTTAAATTTTAATCATTCTCAGTGAGCTTCAATCACATATAGCTTCTTCTGGTTTTCCTTAGTTGTAAAAGTTAACATATCCAAAAAAAATAAACCAGATGTTTGTTCAATATAATTTTTTCAAACAAAAATAAACCAGATCTGTCTAATACTAATACTGTAAAGGGGGAAATATTTGCTTGAGTTTTATTTTCGCTATATTCAAGATTATATTAATGACTGTGAAAATAAAACCATCGCAATGTGCCATTCAATATATTTGGGATAGGAATTCATCTACTCGAAAGGATTTAGCTGCAAAAATTAAACTATCATAAAATACTTGGCGATATCAAACATTTAAGTCCAGCGAAATTATAGCCCTTTACAGTATCATCTTTCTAAGGATCAAATGCTTACAGCAGTATGAGGTACCCTAGTGCTTATGTATGTACTGATTTCTATTTAAGGTATATGCTGTTCTCATACCGTCCAATAACTCACCCTATATTGCACTATTGGTCTCTCTCTGGACAATACAGAATCATCAACAACAACACGTTTCAACGAGCAGACGTCTCGGTAACTCCATCAAGCTCTTCCACTGAGCTTTTTGTAAGTCCATTTAAAGCCCATACAGCCGATACCTCTGACATACATCAATAGGTCGTCTCTGTGTGCTCCACCATCACAACTGACTTTATTCCTGTTCCAGCATTCCGACACTATCCAGATACAGCACACACTCTCCTCAAAATGAAGAGCAGAATAGTAGTCTGTTTCATTAGGTTATGCTAACATTACACCAATGTTACATTCAGACATCAACATGCCGAAGAACAGCAATCCCTTAAAAGTGTTGCATATTTTACTCCTGACATACAACCGATCATTCAAAAGCTTATTTAACTTTGAACTTGTATTCTAAAGGAATATAATCACTATATATATCTATTACTTGTCATACGCATGGATGACAGCTCATTTTAGATAAAAGTAGCATAGACTAAAGCAAAATTTTTGACCTTGCAATGATCTTTTCTGTAATGCTTGGACCTTGCATTTTCAATAAATGAATATTTCTGTATATGGCCCAGAAGTTATACCAAAACAAGACAACAGGCAAAAACAATAACCCCCTGGTACCCTCAGTTGGAGACATTAACAGATGAACAAGGAAATAATCGTGAAATCTTGTTACTCTAATGGAAACTATTTCTCATTTCAACTTAGACGTGACATACCTAATCGGAATAGGAATTTACCTACAAAATATATATTTCTACTTCAACCATGAGAGACCTAATTTGGACCAACTACCAATCGCTCTCTAATATTCTTATTGAAATGCGCAGGTTAACTCTGGGCAGTGTCCAATCCGGGGAATAGCTACCAATGCAGTCGCTTTGTTTACTGTTTATTCTGCACTCTGTTTCGCCAGCGTCAATCAAACGACATCATTCAAAAGGCAGTTACTTACTGCAAGTCATCCACTCTTCAAGGCCCATCCATTTCCATCAAAATTCAACTAGGTGGGGCATAGCCAACAGTCATACCTAAAAAACAATACCAAGACAAACTCACGGTAAACACGGGCAACCACCGATCTGTGCACGAAAGTATCAATATACACAACAAATTATCTGAATTGATTTTTTTCTGCTCAGGGATTTTTCAATATTTAATTCCCCGTGTAGTGGGTTTGGTGAATCATGGAATAAGCTATAATATAACTAAGTTATCTA
The DNA here is from genome assembly GCA_903981925.1 of Ostrea lurida. Taxonomy (NCBI): domain Eukaryota; kingdom Metazoa; phylum Mollusca; class Bivalvia; order Ostreida; family Ostreidae; genus Ostrea; species Ostrea lurida. The sequence goes on from CAJDSM010004230.1 coordinate 7,008, forward strand.
CGTGATTAGTAGATAAATGGCATGCTTATAAGCGATTTAAAAGCAGAAATGGTAAATAATACATTAAAACACCTAATTAATACACAAATCCCCACCCTATTTATAAATAACGATTTTTCTCTCTGTCCCTATAGTTCGACGATCTTGATATTGGCAAATAAACAGTCTGAGATCACACATTCTCCTGTTTCTCGTTAGAACTCCTCGCTTCAGCATCTTGGGTATGCTCAACAAAATTAAGAGCCCTGATCACCAAGTTATAACATATTGGTAATTTGGCCTCGCCAATACTGGGCTTTTAATCCTCTCTAATGTTAATCTCGGATTAACCATCAACTGCAACGAAATAAATTTAGCTCACCAGACATGTAGTAAACCCACCTACAAATAAATTATCTTTTTTGTACTTTAAATTTTTTTTATAGCTTTAATCAGCTAAAATTTGCAATGAAACAAAACTCCACGGACAAATCAATGTTCTATATAACAAACTAATCAACTATCATATAAGTTATACATAAAAAAACGAAAAACTGGAAACTTTAATTTATGCTTAATCAAATGCTTAGATTTATTCTTCTGCCAAAAATTATGAATCACTATTCCTTTGCTAAAAGACACAATATTCTTTGGAATGTGTTCATATAAACATGATAAAAGATATTTTTGTGAAAACAATTTTACAGATCTGCATAACTGCCATAAAAATCTGTCTAAAAGCAAAAATAACCAATCTACAGGAGGCATTCTTCATAATGCATTTAGAAAATGAAGCNAAAATAACCAATCTAAAGAAGTCATTCTTCATAATGCATTTAGAAAATGAAGCAATAAATAGAAAACTACCTGAATCAGTACTCCGTTTGGCATGAGGCAGTCCACCATCACCTGGGACGGCATCAGGTGGTGCCCCCACAATTCTCCCGAACTCGGCGGCATGATTCTGAAAATACAACGATCACACTGTAACTGATATTTCTATTTTTTCTTTTTTTCTTTTTTTATGTATGACGCAAAAAAGTTTGTCGACGTGACTTCTGTCTTACCTGTATGAGTTTGCAGAAGTCACTGATCACTATAATGGTGCGGATAAACAAGTCATGAGTAGGGACATAAAAATCTAATTCATAAAAAGTGAATGGAAAATGCTTGTACAAGGACACGCATCCCTTTATAGACATGCAACACACAATGACACAGATAAATTCATTACTTGAAAAATTTCAAAGAAATATTTCAAAGAATGTTACATGTGACATAGCAGGATAAACCATTGTGATGACTCTTAATTCTGTGTTCCACAAATTAGGAAGCTTAAATCAAAATTCAATCTGTAACTCTTTCCTTCAAAATCCAAAAATAAACTGAACAGAATTTCTTTCAAAACAACTTCTCTTACTTGACGAAGTATTTTGTTTATGGACACATGATTAAAATTCAGTTATCTTACCGTAAAGGATTATGATCAAAATAACTTACATATCTAATCCACAAATATAATAATTGGTATGCGTAAGCGGCCTTAATGTACCTTATCAACTTCCTAGTACTGTATCATAGATACACTAGCTGTCAGCATACCCTCTGTTATTCAATAGGATTATATTTATACACCTGCAGCCATTTAAAAAAATTTCTCGAGTATAATATTTCTATGTTAAGATACCTTGAATATTTAATTTGTTTTTAAACGATACTTTAACGATACATTCAAGATTCTTACCAAGTAAACTTGATATTTTGAAATATAAAAAAAAAATATATATATATGCATGTTCTTAATCTCAATTGCAGGTGCGCGCCATAATCTGATAATATTGACATCTAAAAGGAAACAGAACATGTGGGATATTTAAAGATTACGATGACATTTTTTTTTATATAATACATACCAGTACCACTTATTGATCAACAATCTGTATAGGTTTCACACATTTAAATTCCCAGTGCGATTATAAACTTTACTAAGGTACTACTTTCAACTTTTTGTTGAACAAAACAAAACACAATGAAATGGACAATTAACAACCGGAACAAGATCTGTCTTGTACCAGTATATCACAAATAAATTAAGGTGTTATTTTCAGCTTAAAAAACCAAACAAACAAAAATATCACTCTACATCACATATAATGACTTAAAGGCATTTGCGGTAAGCCTTACGAAAGTTCATTTAGTGTTTTCCACAGATTGCCGCGCATACTAATTTCGTCTCAAACTTACAAAGTAGCAGTAATATGTAAAGATGACACATGGATCTTTCACCAGATGACAAAAACAAACATTTCAATCAAAACACCAGGAAATGTCTGCAATTCATTGACAGAAGCAAACATGTCTGTTGCACTGGGTTTGTACTTTAAACAATCAATAATCACCAAGAAATTTGTCCTTTTATGCCAGGAATTAACTCTTGCTTTCAATATCACATAAAACAGATCTAAAAATTTAATTTTAAATTAATTACTTACTGGTTTTGTACAAATTATAACTATTTTCAAAAATGAAAAAACAAAATTAGTCTTCTTAAAGATAATTTGTTACATGCCAATTTTCATAAGAATTTAATTCTATTTCCAAAACCACAGAAACGTGATTCTCATTGTTTATAAGAAATGTACAGTACAAATTAATTTAATGTATACATATTATTTTACCTTACAGAAATCTCATAAATTATATGAAATTGACAAGAAAAGCTAGTACCTTAGGACTCTTGTTCCTTATACAGATATGGTACCGAGAAGGAATCTATCTGCTGGGTTATGTCTCTTAGTCTTAATACGTAAACAGCGAGGGAAAACATCTTCGAGTTTTAGATAACATCTTTGTTACCTCACTAGATCCGTCTGTTTACAAATTCAGACTTGCTATCACACAACATATTTGTGGAAAATAAACTTCGTAAACAACATTGTTTTGCTTGCTTTTCAATTGGACCATCCCTTAAGCCTCCTGGTGACTAGGCAATGCATCAGTGGTGATGTAATTAAAGAGTCTATAGTTACCACCCCACTACAATAGGCTTGCCACTACACTACCCTACCATGGAGCCAGTCTGTAAATTAATTAATACCTTTGATATACAATGTTTCCTAAGCATTATAGAGTTTATAATTAAAATCCTAAATTTCAGACTTTGAATGCTTAGATATTTATTTTTGTTTCCTTATTTATTTGGTTTACTAATTTTCTTTTTAAATCTACCTTTTAATGAGATCCAGTGTTTGTTTAAACCATGACAAAGTGAAAAATATTCAATGTTATTTACAACTGCCTATGTGCATTACTTCAAGTATCCATAAAAATAACAAATTATGCAAATTTGATTCGCAAAAAATCTCACCTCCCATCCACTACAAAACAAAACCTGTTATTGGATAATGGTGATTTATTCCCTGCCTGTCAAACGAAGAACAATCGGGACTGATAATGTGCCAAACAAAAACAACCATTTTGGTTTTTTTCAGAGCTGTTTTCTTAATTGATGTGGAAATGAGATTTGGCATGTCCTCCGTATCATTTACAGAATATCTGTGTAGGTTGTTTGTGCTCATACAATAAAAACATGGGGGTAATTTGTATATAATCAATGAATCCGATTATGCGATTCTATCAGTTTCAATTCCCCCATCATACAGGCAACCTACACACTCATATTTGGTGATAAAACTTTTTTTTTCATACACAGACACATAACATTTTTTTAGGCTTTGCCAAGTAAAAATGTCACTAACACGCGTCACATGAAACAGCCCAGTTCAGACAAAACATCGGTGAATATCTGCTGCCATGCACGACTCCCCAGTCAGACTTACTTAAGATCAGAATCTTGTTTGCATGGAGTGCAATTTATGCACACTGTTTAAGTGAAGTTATAATGTGAAATGCAAACCATATTTCAAGAGTACGATAACATATTTAATATCTAGATGACAGCCACTCTGGCCGTTCTGTTTTTAGAAAATCTACTGTCTTGACATGATGGGTAGGGAATTCCCTTAGGGCTGCATGTACTACATACCTTATCTACAAAACCAACTCACTGCTATCCATTCATTACAAGAGACTACGAGAAGTATACAACAACTATTTTGGACATTCTTTAATGAGAGTTTATTTCTCTCCATTGAAATCTTCATCAATCTGTTAATTAAAGTACTACAAAAATTAAAAGAGTAAGAAAATCATGAAAATGGACAGGTTATTTACTTCATTTACTAAATTCAATAAGATAAAAATCATTGTTGAAATGAATAAAAAAACTTTTGAGTACAATGAAGGTTTAANAATCATTGTTGAAATGAATAAAAAAAACTTTTGAGTACAATGAAGGTTTAATATTTTCAGTGAATTTAAGTCTTCACTAGCTGGATTATCAACTAGCTACTTCATAGTCTGTCATTGTCACACTGCAAGTCACAGCTCAATGTTGTTTCCTTTCAGAAGTGGCAATTAATTACGGGAAACTGCCACAACAATGTATTCAATATTCTGTCGTTCAATATCACTGTGACAAAGAAATATGAAGAGAAAATTTAAACCTCTGTCATTAGTAACAAGTACACGTAACTGGTTCTCCAAATTGAAAAGCCATTTCTTCATTTGCAAAGATGAAAAAAAAAAATTGTATTCAATCTATATGTTAATGTGCTAATGATCGGTTAGGAGGCAAAAACATCTGTAAAACCAAAAACCCACGGCCCACATCGCTCACCTGCTCAGTCACCTCTGCCCCTCTGTTGCTTAGCTGTTGTGATGTTTAAAACATTTCCCTTTTAACACTTTTATTCTCTTGAAAATTTTTACCCCTATATTGTGACCCCAACCTGGCATCAGAAGGTCAGGACATTAACCCAAATTGAATTCATGAACAAGGATGTGCCCCAACACCAATAAATGACTCACATGACCTGGCTGTTCTGGAGGTCAAGATCTCAAGGTCATAAAGAAATCTTATCTATAATACTTTATATGAAAGATCTATCTTAAATACTTCATGAATAATAAAGAGGTTAAATTTCTTAAAAGTAGGTCCAAGGTCATGGTCACAAGGTCAGATGAAAAGCCTTGCCTTAAAGAATATACATTCAAGATAAGAAAAGCCCACCTTTTATATTTTTTACGCTGTGTCCAACCCATATTCTTGCCAGATAGAGCTAGAGGTTCAGCGGCAACACTCTTATTCCATGTTATTATGTATACTTACTTTAATGTTTTTATTTTGTTCCCTAAACGGAATTTTTATAGCCAACATAACATTTCAGAACTTGCAGGAACATGTGCTGAATTCTAATTTTAGACGATTTTAAAATCAAAGTAACTAATTTCCTACGATAAATGCAAACGATATGAAATTCATACTGGAAATGTAAACAATAATAATATGTCATCCTCACATGCTCATGTATGCACACGCATTACTTTTTGATAATAAAATGGCCACAACTCTTGAATTAAAGATTCAAATGAATTCAAATATTTACTGAAAGTTTACGACATACTAATGAGAAGTGCCAACAAAAATTCCATAATCAAGTTCAAGTGCATGTGTATTGAAATTTAAGTACGACTCTATTAGAGTTCACATTTGCATGAATAGTTTTGAAAGGTATGCTTTAGATATGTTTCGCGAATCTCTGCTATTAAATTGGTGTTGTCAAAATCATAACCCCGTATGCGCTGAAATTTGATTGGTTGATATTAAAATGTATATATCTTTATCATTAATGAGGTATATATATGGAATGAAATTCGGGTCATAGGTATATACTACAAAAATCTACAGTGTGAAATTATTAGCTGTGCAAAAATGCGCATGCCTGTATATGCACATGCATTTTTGGTATTCATATTTTGGAATCGCTGTTTCATATTTTTCAATGTTCAAGTGTTTTGAAATTGATCTTGTAGTCATATACACTTGTAAAGAATTGGCTTAGTCAAATTACTCACCAGCAGGTGCATGCAACACTGTGTGCATTGTGACCTTAACCTTTGACCTTGGCTCAAGGTCAGAACACTTCCATTGGGTCCGGGGCAACAATTCTGTGAAATATTATTCCAAGCCATATGCACTCAATAAAAAGTTATGGCCCAGGCAATGTTAAAACAATATGTGCATTGTGACCTTGACCTTTGACAAATAACCTTGTCTCAAGGTCATGACACCTTCTTTGGTTCTGACCAACAATTCTGTGAAATATTATTCTAATCCATGCACCCAAATGAAAAGTTATGGTATGGGCAATATTAAAACCTCTATGTGCATTGTGACCCTGACCTTTGACCAGTGACACCGGCTCAAGGTCACAACATTTCCTAGTGTCCAGGGTAACAATTCAGGGAATATTATTCCAAATCCATGCACACAGTGAAAAGTTATGGCCCGGACAATTTTAAAACATTTATGTGCATTGTGACCTTGACCTTTGACCAATAACCTTGTCTCAAGGTCATGCCACACTCTTAAGTAAAGACCAACAGTTCTGTGAAATATTACTCCAATACATGCACACAGTGAAGTTATGGCCCAGACAATGTTAAAACCACTATTTGCTTTATGACCTTGACCTTTGACTTAAATAACCTAGTCTCAAGGCCATGACACACTGTTTGGTAAAGGCCAACAGTTCTGTGCAATATTATTCCAATCCATGCACGCAGTGAAAAGTTATGGCCTGGACAATATTAAAACCACTAAGTGCATTGTGACCTTGACCTTCAGGACTGTCACAGGATATTTTGGGACAGGGGTCGGGTCCCTTGAGAATAGGAAAATTAGCGTTTTTTAAAAAATCAAATTAGGAAATTATCAAGGAAATAAATCATAACATAGACATGGAATTTTTAAAATCAAGTAAGCAATAAGTAATGTAATGGCAAAAAATAGTGAGTTATCGGTCCTGATCAAGCGGCGCCGTAGTACCCGGTCCTGCGCGATTTCCGGTGTTATTGTAAATTCATCCAAAAATAAAGATGTTCAGTTCCTTACAGTCACATTCGAGGAGGGCATGGATTTCCCGTCTATCCAGATCGACGGAAGCTATGGATTAATGCTATATTCGGACTCTAAATCCTCTGTCTGTCGGAATCAATGTTTATACCATTGTGTAGTTCACG
>CAJDSM010004232.1:1707-21844 GCA_903981925.1 Ostrea lurida
TCCATCCATATAACACTTTCTATAAAGAATAGCGCCAGTAAATTACATTTTGTAAGGTTATTTTCGGTAGGGGCTCATTTCAGTGGACGCGTCGCCTCAATTCCTTCTTGGGGGAATTGTGATCGGCAGGGTTATATTTTTTGGGATATATATTCTAGCCAGTTTAATGTTCTTAGATTATACAAAAATTATAGTATCCATTTCTAAATATAAATTATTACTCAGCTAACACATATGAGATATGGAACAATGGATACCGTTTAAACCATCATTTCCCGGGACCATCGAGCGAAAAACAAACGTAGCTCATTAATAGGAATTCGGGTTTTGAATTTGATTTACGTTCGCGTTTTCAAAGGGGGTGGGGGGGGGGGGGGGGAGTGGGTAGGGGCAGCTTACCGCTCGGGAATAAAAAAAATGTATACATTGATTTTAAGAAGATATCAAAAATAAAATTTCACAATACAATTACATGAGCATGTTTACTTTTCGATCCTTATTTAAATTGTCCATATTTCTTCATTTTTCAATACTAACCCTCAACCAACATATTTTTCACTCATAAAAAATCCATTAATGATTTGAACAGAAAAAAATTTGATGATCGTATTAACTTCTCACTTTATTTTCAAAATTACCATAGCTCTAAACTGACGAAATTAATAGGCAAATTGACTATAAACACCCAGAAATAAACACGGAACATCCTTATCGCTAAATAACAGACCAGTAAAGAGGCTTTTTTGATGCTTGTTTCTGTTAAATGTTTCATCTTGCATTCGGTGTGCGTAAGAACTTTCATACGTTTCTATTTGATACTCAGAGCTACATCCCCTGGCGGAAGTTCAGTTAAATAGCACAAAATTATTGCCTTATCACTTTCACCAAGCAATGCTATTGTATAAAAAAGTTTATGGTTTTGAAGTGATAGAGGACCTTTTTGAACAATATATACCAAAGTATACTTTGGTTTATCTAAGTGTCAGCAAGGTTAATAGATTTCCATTTGCATAGCGAGTGTTCTCTCCGAGTGTAATTTGTATCGTTCTTATAAAGAAATGTCTACCCGAATTCTTACAAGAATAATAGTATAGGGCAAACGTCCTCAATTCAATATGATTAGAAGTTTATAACACACTTTCTGGCCTTAATAGAATGGACTCGGTTTGCAATGATAAATGGTATGTTAATGTGCATGGCATTTGCCCTCATAAAAAAAACACCAAATGCTTTTGAATCAAATAGAACCCCAGCTGGTGGTGGAATTGAAGACATCAGATACCAGGTATTTATATTCTTGAATTTTTATGACCTATAAACAGGGAACTTTGTTAAGATTGTGATACAATACTCATAGGTCCAATATAGCCTCACACAACCTTGACACATATTCCCACCTCCAGGAACCTCTCGTCTATTATAAATTGCGCTTGATGATACCATCATATCGAGTAATTATAAGGAAAGTGGCTTGAATGGGTGCATGGTAGATTGGAATCAATTTTTGCATGTTGAGATAAAAAGTAAGATTGTTACAGTGAGAAATAAAATTAAGAAATAGATTTAGACTTATCTGTATTTTCCTTTTATATTACTTCCGAGCTTAGCAGTACAATGCCCAGAAACAACCCCGTCGTTCAAAAAATGAGCACAATATATATTTGATTTATGATTTTCAGTAGTATATACATAGTAGGTACCTATGATGATTTTTTTCAAACGACCAGAAAATAAAATACTATTTTTATATAACAAAAATGAGTTATTCTAGAACTCTTAATAATTACAATTATTTTTTTGGAGAAGATCCTGGGACACATGAGCCTTCCTCATCCGGACGAGGCTTTCAAACTAATTATAAATGTCGAGACTGGTGGTTAATATCATGAATCGCTAAAATAAGCACTCGATACCTTTGAACCAAAATTGCTCATTATTAGGTCCCCATATTTTGGAAAAAAGTTCTGTTTGGCCCAAGTTTTGTGTTACAATGCTAAAGATTCGTTTCCGGTCTCCCCGAAGAATTCGTGGCGCCCCTGCTCGGCTAGCTTTAACTTCGTTCCTTAATAAAGAGGACGAATAGGGGACTTATTTATGGATGGCATGTTTGATGCACTTGAATAGGTTCTGGCATATAACTGCTTGTGGTCTTATACTGCAGCGAACTAGTTGGATTACTTTGATATTAGTCCTTAGGACATATGACATTATAACCTAGTAATGAGAGTGGACTGTCCCGAATTCCTGTGACCGATAGTTGCCGATACTAATTTGAACCATGTGCTCAAGCTTCTTCCCATCGAGATTGACTTTATTATTATCACGTATAATGAGACACATCTGCAGGAGTGATTTGTGCCGTTGTTACCCTGTCTGATATAGATTACGGCATTTATTGATGCTTATCTCGCCAAGCTGACTGTTTGGTTTGTATATTATCTGCCCTCTGCATTTGTTTGCCTAAAATAAAAGCTTTAGAATTGAAGAAACTTATTTGAATGAAGAACTCTGGAGTCAATGTTGGCAGATTTGACTCACTTCCCCAGATAAAGTTTTTTATTATTATCTGTTTAATGATTTATCCAATATAGACTTGGATGTCGTGAGACAAGCCAAGGAAAAGTTTCGATTGGACGGTGACGACGATGCTCGGAAAGCGCATTATATCAGGTAATGGTGAGTTGATTCGAATCGCTAACTTCTCGGGCCAATTCCGGCAGGGAGCTGGGGAAAAAAGCAGCCGTGCGAAAGTGGTAGTGGCGTGTGAGGAGAGTGGGGTGTGATGGGCGGAACTTTGGTGGAGTAAAAATGTCCTTTCCCTTAATACAATCCTTTTTCATTATTATCAGTATGTCATTATTTAATTCAATATTGTTGAATGACAACCTGCGCTGTCTCGCTTTTCTTATTCCTCTTTGGGAAGCATCAAAAAAATGATTTCAAGTACATTAACTATTCTCATCAGAAGAAATTCGTTAACCGAACCGCACTCCTCGATCAAATAACTACACACTGGTCGATATTCACATTATTTGCTGACCAAAATTGTGAGAACATCTCGTACAGCGGTAACTGTAATTGACCCATTTCGAGGTGTCTTTATCTCCAGAAGACATCTGCCGGATAAGGTGCTCCGCAGACGCTATGCAGATATATGGTCCGGAGTGGGAGGGGAAAGGTTACGTATGATCGCTTTTAAGTGATTGTAGGTAACCCTATAGTAAGGGGTGTCTGGGCATGCATACTTGATAACTTTAGGATGGTCAGTCATTTACCGTTTCTGATTACTCAAGAACTTATATAGCGATGCAATAAACATGTTTATCCGTTAATTTATCTCCTGGATAATTTTACTCCCCAGAACCGCCGGACCCAAGGCTGTGTGTGATTTGTTTTTAACATAAATATATTTGAATCAGAATAGAACGTTGCCGCGCAATAACCATGTACCCTAGCAGAAAAGGTTAACCCGGAATTAACTCTGGTCGTGGTCGGAAATTTTGACGTAATCAGCTAACCAAAAAAACATAAGTAATTACCAATAATCATGCAGAGTGCATTAGTTGGTCAACACGGACGCCTTCGATTCTCAAAGCCGAATTCGGATTAGGATCAAGGATGCCATTAGTAGGAGTGTCAACTAAAATATTGCGCGAAAGACATCCACCTGGTTACATGTTGTCCAACACTATTGATCACCAGCGTGTAAATATATCGTGATCTGTCGAAAATCAGTGTTTGTAGACGGCATCAATAATATCAAGATCAGATGTATAATTTTTTGCCGAAAGAAAGTGGTGGTATTCCAGTTGAACAACCGTCCCCATCTAAGGTGACGTCAAGTGTGCGCCCAAAAGATGGAGGCACCAAATTGTGGGAGGACATGTGCAAAAAACAGTAAGTTTGTGATATTTTTATTCAATAGATTAATAATAGCAACTTCGCACAAAACAAAACCTAATATAATCCATAGTTTTAATAAGCGTGTTTATTTTCATTACGCCTCTCCACCCAACCACACCACATACAATTGAGTAATAATTCCTCGTAGTGGTGAAGTATATTTTACGATTTATCATTTATTAACCCTATTCTCTTATCCATAATATTTGCCCCATTTTATACAGTAAATATAGAATCTGTTGTGCTAGACATTATGTAAATATTATCCATGGGATAATCATCAATCAGTGATTCATATCATAATTATCATGAGAAGAGAATTAAAAAGTACTAAGTTTTATAGGTAAGTTTGTGATTTTATTACCATTTTCGTATCTTCTCCACATTAAGCATTCCGCGGCAAGTTGTTCCAGGGGGCAAAGTGGGGGATCACGGGTCTTCCGGGGGTGGATGATACTCTCTACCATATATATATGAGACTGATACATGAGTATGTGCCCTCGGCTATAGATAAGTCCCAAAGTTATATCATTCGACATGCACAATTTTGATAGCATCTCTGAGACATCTGCGCTATAATCAATGGAACCCGCACTGCTGATAAAAACGACATCTTGCAACAATTGAACAGTTACGACGTATCAAGCATTTTCTAATCCGATGGTAATAACAGATCTCGTGATCTAAAATACACTTTTCTCCTTAAGACTCCATAAGTCAACGGTGAGTTCACCTGAACATTATGTGCTTCCAACATGTCAATACAGTACTTCCAATGTTCAAATCGCCCAGGTAAGGTCATTTAGATTAAGCAACTGATATTCTCATTTAAATACTTGATGAAAACGAAACCTATACAATTGATTTGATATGAAATTTAATGATCGGGCCAAGAATTTTCAAACGGAAATTATACCATGTATTTGAACTACCCCGGGATATTGGTGGTTAGGAGAGTATTGGAAATATATACAATGGTCTGGGAAGTTTTTCGAAATAATCCGTATATAGACCATAATACGCCTCAATATAAGATTAGAGACACACAACCCAACAATCCTGCCCCACTCCCTCACACCCCTCCAATTCCCATCGCCCGTGTATCAACCTCTCTACGGCTCAGTAAACTTGCTCTAGTTGGAAGAATGCCATTGTCCCAATTGTGTTTCCCTGGTTTGGTGAAAACTCAAATTGACTATCTCTCTCTTAGTGTCATATAGTGAGTACTCGCACGGCCGAATATCTCTTCATACCTTAGTTCATACGTTGACCAATACATTTATTGCATAGCATTGTTAATATTCTTACCCTGAACCAGGTGGGGGCCTCAACCGTCAACCCCAATTTAGTTGGTCATTATCTTATATAAGTGCCTTTTTTTTGGTGTATATGTCATACAGCTCTTTGAACCCGAGACAACACAGAACACCACAATCTGCTGTAGAAACTCGTAGTCCGGGAACTTACGCCTGGGCGTAAAGTCTACGCCCCGCTGGCGTTGACGGAGCGGACTTTATCAGTCGAAATCTCATTCAGAAAGGCACACCTGTGATGTGCTAGAATAGACGAGTCAAGTAGGCCTAAATTTTGCAGCCCTTCACGGTAAATGGTGACAGTTCCATATGAGTAAATATTCTCGAGTGGGACGAGAAGTAACAAGACTACTCATAATATCGATATCCCAGATTCTCAGTGATTACGTTAAATCTCCGACGCATATTGAAACCTCGATCTACTTAGTTCCTCCGGATTTATCATCAGAGAGTAAACACATAGCTCCTCATCAGGCATCAGCACGATAATCAGAACGCTTAATTTAGCACTGATTTGCCTATAGTTCTGCCAAACAACCGATCAAAATCAATTATAATCGTCAATACAAAGATTTGAGTTGTCAACCTTTAGTTTGTAACGTAAAGTGTAATATCTTGCTGAACTGAATTTTGTTTTGAACGTAATTCTGGACGGTAAATACATGTTCCAGTACGTATTAATTATTGCACAGTTTGCAAAAATTTTTCAGATTAACTAAAGATATCAAATGTAACATCTTGAACTATAATTTGTTCATTGTTGACTCCGTCAATTTCTAAAATCTAGAAAGGTTTAATATGTGTTATCTGGTACACGAGTGCCTGATCAGATACATCTGCGATTTGGTTCTCAGGTTAGATCATAAATTTTGGGTGCCTGATTGCCAGCTATGCTATTGTGGGTATTACGTGAAGCAACGCTCATTACAAATGAACTCCTATGACTCAATCAATCAATATCGTCTTTAGATGTGTTTGATTTTATGTGATTTTTTTGGTTTACAGAATTCTATTGTATAATTTAATTTAATGTACTATTTCGATTGCTTAATATTCGGTAAGGTGAATAATAACATATGTTGGCCCCCCATTATATTTTGGATTTGGCTCTGGAAGTGGTCGCCCATAGACAGTAGTTAGTTGCGGGATCAAATATATGAAACCTAGCTCCGTCTTGATAGTTTACGAGCTTGTGTAAGTATGCTTATTAATGTTTCTCATATAGTTAAACTGTCGTCGTGAGTCATCATGATTATGTGGCAGAATACAGATATATTATTTTCTACCATGGTGCCCATCTATTTAGTTGTGCGTAAAAGATAGTATTTCATTTTCGGTTTACCCAAATTTGTTTGCAGAGATTCAAAAGCAAATTGTGTAACACAAATGATTCTACTGGCTGACCTAGAAGGATAGTTCGTGCATCAAGTGCGTGCGGCGCAGATGGACATAATATTTATAGATTTATTTCACTCGAATATGCTATATCTACATATTATCCATAGTTTAGAGTTATGTATCCTGATAATAGCAAATTCTGTTTACATATCTGTCCATCCCTTGATGAACCGGTCATATCTGCTTACTATACTTGTGGACATGCACTTCCTAAATCATACTGTCCCAATTCTTTTGACGTCATATATTCTTGTCTATCGTGCTGGACACACTCTGTATATTTTGTGTCTTTGAATAATAATTTCCGGCACCGAACAAACAACAATACAAATAATTTGTTTCATGTCTTTCAATTCAATGCATTTAGGACCAAATTGAACCTTGTTGGATCTTACTGTTATCTAGAATTATCCTGCATTAATATTGTTAATGTAATTGCATGCTATGTACTTAAGCCCGTTCAAGTGGCTCAAGTAAAATTGCAATAACGTAGAGGTAAAAATATAATAGGTATTGTAAGGATTTACTTAGGTGATGCAATATGTAGCACTAATGATTACGCGTTAAGTTTAATAAGCAACGAAAAAAAATAGTTAAATTGCAATAGTTGAGAGCAAAAATTGAATGAGCACTTATAGTTAGATCTGGTAGACGTGATAGTATGCAAAATGTGAATTTGTATGCATATGTGTTAATGTGCATTGACTATTGCAAAACTGGTCTGTTGGTCTGCCCAGTGGCAGAGAACTCTGATTTATGTAGATACGCACTAGGTAAAATTTACTTACAAACAACTCTTATAATCGAGCTTAACTCCTCGCCCAATTCGGTAGATTGATAAACTATTGTATCCCGTCCACTATATCGAACAAGTGACACACATTTTAATTCTGTTTTTCCCATATAGATATAAATGAAACGCTTATTCTCTTTCCTCAGTTTTTTCAATTGTTTAAATCCATATCGCCTTATACTTTCGATAAACTTAAGATCTTATTGACACAATTCTCCTGTCCGAAGAACACTGTACTCTATTCAACTATTGGATGACCTTACTTAGGCACCTTTATCTCGGCAAAATACCGAAAAAAATAACAGACTAAGAGGGTATATAAACCTATGTTGATAGAAGACATAATCAAAAATAAAATGGCAATAAAATTGTATACACCCTGCGAAGATCGTCATGTTGTTCCTAGAATTTCTCACCATTATGCATGAAATCTCTTTCCCGAAAAATAGTGTCGCAAATAATAGCCAATCAATTTAACATATGTCTCTTTTTTTCCAGCATGATTGTGCATCGCATTTAGCAAAATTTGGTGCTTCTATTTTAAACATTGTGGTTAGTTATATTAACTTCCTAGTTTTTATAATCACAGCGCATCTGCTTAGATTTAAACTCCTGGAGAAAAAGAGCTTATGGAATGGCACTATGTAATCACAGGCTTGTTAGTATCAATTCTGGTAAAGACATTCGACGCTGCCTTTAAAAGAGATCTTTAATTATTCTATTACACCCCTCTTATTTAAAACAAACTACATAATGAGATATTCTCTTACCTCCGTTCGCTGAGGCCCTCCATTTTATCCTCGGCTGTTCCAAGGATACATGCCTGCGTCTCAACTTCCTTGTCTCTCAGCACGTTCTGACGAATCTTGATACACCCGGGAAACAGCAAAATTATCCTCCCTCCCCTCCCGATAAATTTGGCAGCCAAGCTGACATATAGGCTTAGATAATTCTTCGTCTCTGTGAACGTATACGCTTTTGTTTTTCTTCTTCATTACAGCTCAATGGCCATGGAATGATCATGTCACGAGGGTCTGAATGCTGTACAAGGCGAAATTTACTATCGAATGCGGCATTCACAATGAATATGAAACGGACGTATAATGGGACCAGTAGATGAAATCGCGTGTCTCGAGCCCCACGTGGAGTCGGCTTAGGAACTTGACTTTTTCATATTGAGACAATTTTAGGTCTCATATAGTCCAGCTAAATTGTATATTCTGTTATGTATACGTAAACAGGAATTGAGTCGAGTATTTAGAAAAGAAAATGTGAGAGATCATTTTAACTCATAGCCATATAGTCTAACATCCGCGAAAGCTTTGTTGCAGGTGAGAATCCACCACTCGGACTTCACAGAACTACTGAGTAAGCTTGAATTTGCAGGCGTCATAGACTGAAGAACGCTACAACAGTTGACCAACCTTACGGATAAACGTCTCCTCGATGATGCCAGATGAGTGAACAAGGATAGACTCTCTTGGATCTAGATATTTATCCTCAACGACGATGTGAAGTCGCAACTTTCATGCGCAGATTGTGTGTACTCAATTGGACTCTGAATGATCATGATCAAAAGTATTTCAGTGTTATTATCCTATTGATAGATAGAATACTAAAAAAATGCTCTTCTCACTAGTATTTAAACAATTCAGCTCCTATCGTAGTTGCCTCTCAATCTCCACCCAGGAAGAATTGAAGGTGCAAGGTGTCTTTTAGCTCTGGTAGACCTTGTTTTTGAAACTTTTATTATATCTATACCATATTCCCAAGTTTTCTGTTTATATAGCGATTTCGTATGAAGCTGTGGCCGTACTCTATATGTATATTAACGTATGCAACACAGAGGGGATAATCCCCAACAACGTCTAGACTGTAATGTCCGTGTCCTGTCATCATAAACTAGCTCTGTGTTCTAACGATAAACACGCCTTAACCTAGACTGTTCAGCCACCATTACCACCTGCAGGTATGGATCTATAAACCTGATTCAATGTGCAATGTGCCTGATCTGATGAGTAATTAACCAGATGTAGATGATCTGAGGAGATCTGAGGACACCCACTGACTGTGCATGTACGATATCAGTACCGCATCGCATGAAAACTCACCTTCCAGACATTAACTCTTGAATCAAGGGTCGATACGTATCTTGAAGTCAATCACAAACACTGATTCAGTTCTTTTGTGGCGATCATATCTTTTAGTGGAATACGTGGACAGTGATGACAACACAGCAGGGGATTCTTCGCGGTGTCCAAATATCACTGATCTACTGGGATAGACCTTATGGTGAACCCATATATGTATGTATGTAAAGTAATTGCATACAGACTGTGATTTTATCGCTACAGAACTGGAAGACCTCGCTGGGTGTACATGCTAGTACCTTGCCTTATTGGGTGCATCTCCTGGTTATGTGAGACAAGGGGATGATGTAGCACAAATCCCACAAAGATTGTTCCGTTTACTCTGGCTACCACAGAGACATTCAACCATCTCAGTATATGATGATTCCAGTAGGTCAATTCTCTATTCATGTGGTGGGCAGTAAATCTTATAACTAGTATCAACGATACAATCGAGTGTTAAACCAAAGGTCTGGATATCTGTGTGGTGTGTCTATGGAGGTAAAGCAATGATGTGATGTGCCGTCTAATGCAGGCCGCGGGAAACGTGAGATTGCAAGTACACTGGAGACATATCTTCCGTTGCTCCATGAAGAAAAAAACATTTCAAATCCACGAGGAAATCACCACAGCAGTGCTGAGCCACATCTCTTACTGCTGAGTTTATAAACAATGGACTGTGTCCAATCATAGCACAGGTTGGACGGACAGATTCCCTCTGTTGACATTACACTGTGACTGGACGAAAGAAAACCCTGGGAGACTGTGTATAGACATTAAACGACGAATTCTGTTTAGATTTGCTCAATTTAGTTTTAGTAACAAAACAGTGAAGAACATCATTAATACTTCAGTGTTGAAGTTTATTACAAAAAATATACAAATATCAGCAGTGAAATTAAACAAATATTAAAGATCAAACATATTTGATTTAGACAGAGGCACTACAGTACACAAATATACCCCTTAAGGTGTTATGGTATTCAATGTATGATGATAGGATAATGAACAATTTCCAATGATTTAAATCAACATAAATGCCTATTTTTGGTTAAAGTGAAACAAGAGGTATGCAGGCCACATCACTCACCTGAGCATTTTGCTTCATAGAGAAAGAGCAGAAGTTTGGGATTTACAATGTGTCACTATTCAAAGGTGTGACCTAAAGTTAACCTACATTTCATCTTTCAATAACTATAAATGAACATTGATCAATGTGAAAATAAGACAAAGAACCATATATGACAGGTTGGGGTCAGGCATAGCCCTTGAGGTCCTTTTATCATGTTCTCTTAAAGGGACTGACCCACAATTTTTCTCCAAAACTTTGTTTTTCACCTTTTATGATCAAAGTATCTTGTCTGATGTGTATAATGTTTATATTTGTGACTGTGCAGCATCAAAATGCATTAAATTACAAAATTAGCAATTCATATTTTGTTTGTAAATACAAACACTGATTACAACGTTACATTTGGGGTGGTGGACCTTGTGCGGAGACCGGGCGATGACTCTGCAAATTATAATTTCCTGGACTATTAAACACGTGTTATGTGAAAATTTTCATGTTTACTCTACCTGTTGGTATTTTACCTGCTGCGGAACTGCCACGCAATGTTGCACATAACTGCCACCTCAAATGTAGCTAAAAAGACTTGAGTCTTTGTTTACATAACAAAGAGTTAAGGCTAAAATATCTCTCTAATCCTTGCAATCAAAAGGTCCCAAATTTTAATGTAGACTTTAAATGAGTTATGTTTTCAATATCTAACATCAAAAATGAAAAAGCTTTTGATCAAAAATCGTGGGTTAGTCCCTTTAAATCGTCTTGAAACAACAAGAAAATATATGGTTGGAGGATAGGGATCTCAATGATTTTCATATTAACATTAGACCATCTTTAAAAGCATGGAGTCAGTCATGACCCTAAGGTCTCTCCACATATATTTGTCTACACACAAGGAACAAAATAATATGTAGTTTGAGGGTGAGAATTTCAATAGTTTTTAAGATATTAGACCATCTTTAATAAGGTGGGGTCAGTTTTGACCCTAGCAGTCCTCCTACCGTTAATTTGTCAATGACCTTGTCTCAACACAAGGATCAAGAAAATATATGGTTTAATATAACAAGTAATAGCTCTAAACTCGAAATCTGAGGGACTTAGAGAGAAAAGTCGATGATAAGTCCGGGGGGACTTCGAGATACTCCAAATTCGATCTTCAAACATTTTGTTTTTGTGAGGATAGCGGCGTGTTAAGGTCGTAAATTGGCGGCGGACTTAAAAAAGTGCACTAGAGTACGTCAAGTGTTTAAACTATTTATCGAAACCCGGGGTCTACCTGGAAAGAAGCAAGGGTAGAACTACTGGTCGACAATCATGCATTTAGTTCTAGAGCCCGCGGTGTGAATGCGTAATTTGAAAGTAGCCAGGTATGGTAAGCAGACCGGAAAATTGACTGACTTAAGATCAAACCAGGTGAAATAGGGCATGGGACCTTGAAAAATATCTTCGACATAAGCGGGGTAATTCGAGATAACCAATGGTCGGATATCAGGAGTTTTTAAATCATTTATATAGGGAAAACGGCCGGACCGGCCGTCAATTGGTGCTCTCGACTAAGCGGGTGATTCCGAGATAAACCATGTTCGAGATACAGGTATTTTACTGTTATGAATAATGGTAGGAATCTCATCAATAGTTTACAAGATATTAAACCACTTCTAAAGTGAAGGGAGTCAGTTATGACCCCTAAGGGACTCCCCACATATGAGTCAACAAACTTGTTTCAACACAAGGAACAAGAAAGTATAAATTAATTCTTTAAAGATTTTCCCTGTATATTTCCATTTAAAACTTTGATCCCCTATTGTGGACCCAACCTACTATAGGGGTCATAATTTGTAGAAACTTGAAGATTTCATTTAATTTTAGCTTTTCTTGCCCAGTGGTTCTTGAAAAGATTTCTAAGTGATACCACCCTATTTTAGCATTTTTGTGATCATCTTTCTTTTGAAGGGGGTCTAGCCCTTATTTTGAACAAAGTTGAATCCTTTTTCACCCATGAATATTTGTAGCAAGTTTGATTAAATTTGGCCCAGTGGTTCTGGAGAAGATTTTCCATTATATCAGGATGTAAAACTCTGATCCCCAATTGTGGCCCCACCTTACCCCCAAGAGGTATGATCTGAACAAAATTGAATCTACTCAATATCAAGAAGCTTTCAAGTAAATATCCACTATTCTGGTTCAATGTTAATTGAGAAGATTTTCAAAGACTTTCTTCACTATATCTTCACATGTAAAATTTTATCCCCTTTGTGACCCCTCCCTACCCCCAGGGTGATGATTTAAAAAACATGAATCTCCTCTAGATCAGGAAGCTTTCATATAAATTTCAGCTTTTCTGGCCCAGTGGTTCTTGAGAAGATTTTTGAAGATTTTCCCTTTATATTTACATGTAAAACTTTGATCCCCAAATGTGGCTCCATCGTACATTTCCATCGTCATGATTTGGACAAACTTGAATCTCCACTATATCAGGAAGCTTTGATATAATTTTCAGTTTCTCTAGTCCGGTGGTTCTTGAGAAGAAGATTTTTAAATGACACAACCGTATTTTTGCATTTTCATCATTATCTCATCTTTGATGGGGGCCTGGTCCTTCATATTAAGAAACTTGAATCCCCTTCACCTAAGGATAATTTGTAGCAAGTTTGATTGAATTGGGCCCAGTGGTTCTGGGGAAGAAGTCGAAAATGTTGAAAGCTAAGACTTACTTAATGTTGATTGTGTGGCTGGTCATTTTTAGTGCTCTCTCTCTCTCTCTCTCTCTCTCTCTCTCTCTGTATATGTGTATTTTAAGAATCTAATGCATTGAAAGCAAAGTACAGCATGATAACTCATGCTACAGCTAAATAAATCAATGATAACAAAAAATCTGCATGCCTCATTTATTAATGTTGTAATTTAGACAAATTTTTGTGGCTTAGATATCTAACATGATTTCTGAGTGGTCTCCCACATGATATAATGGCAAAGTCAATGTTTTGCTATGGGAAACCCAAAAAATCATACAGATCAAAATTTGAAATAGGAGGTGTATAATGGAATCATGTAACAAAGAATCCCTAAAAGTTTCACAGAACAGACGAACAAAGAGCTAGATCACTATGCAACATGGATGCCATAAATGATCAGATTTATTAAACTTTTACCAGAAAGGAGAAATCAAAAGGCATTATCAAGATATAAAATTTAAACAAAACTACTAAATAAGTTTACATTTCTCCCAACGCCATTAAAGAAAATACAAGAGGCCCATGGGCCACATAGCTCACCTGAGCACTTTGCTTCATAGAGAAGAGCAGAAGTTTGGGATTTACAGACGTTAAGTCACTATTCAAAGGTATGGCCTAAAGTTAACCTCTGTCATCTTTCAACACCCATAAATAAACATCAATAAGAAATAAGACAGAGAACCATATATGATAGATTGGGGTCATTTAGAGCCTTTTGGGGGCTCTTTTATTATGTTCTCTTAAAATTGTCTTAATACAATGAACAAGAAAATACATGGTTGGAGGGTTGAAATCTCAATAGTTTTCAAAATATTAGACCATTTTTAAAAGGGCAGGGTCAGTCACGACCTCAAGGGCCCTCCACATATGTGTCAATAACTTGTCACAACACAAGGAAAATATAACAAGTAATAGCTCTAAACTCGAAATCTGAGGGACTTAAAAAAAATTCGATCGATATCCGGGGGACTTCGAGATACTCCAAATTCGATCTTCAACATTTTTTTTTGTAGGATATCGGCGTGTTAGGTCGTAAATTGGCGGCGGACTTAAAAAAGTGCACTGAGTACCAAGCTGTTAAACTATTTATCGAAACCCGGGTCTACCTGGAAAAAGCAAGGGTAGACTACTGGTCGACAATCATCATTAGTTTCTAGAGCCCGCGGTGTGAATGCGTAATTTGAGTAGCCAGGTATGGTAAGCAGACCGGAAAATTGACTGCACTTCAAGATAAACCAGGTGAAATAGGGCATGGGACCTTGAAAAATATCTTCGACATAAGCGGGGTATTCGAGATAACCATGTCGAGATATCAGGAGTTTTTAAATCATTTATATAGGGAAAACGGCCGGGACCGGCCGTCAGCTTCGACATAAGCGGGTGATTCCGAGATAAACCATGTTCGAGATACAGGTATTTTACTGTATATGATTTAATGGTAGGAATCTCAATAGTTTCAAGATATTGGACCATCTTTAATAGGGTGGGGCCAGTTTTGAGCCTAGTGGTCCCCCTCATATGTGTCAATGGCCTTGTCTCAACACAGGGATAAAAAAAAATATATGGTTTGAGGGTGGAGATCTCAATAGTTTACAAGATAGCTATCCATTTTTAAAGGGGAAGAGTCAGTCATATCTGTCTATAAACTTGTCTCAACAAATGGAATAAGAAAATGTGTGGTGTGAGGGTGGGGGATGTCGATTATCTTAGTTTTCAAAATATTGGACCATTTTAAAAGGGCGAGTCAGTCATGACCCCAGGGACCCTCCACATATGTGTCAATGAACTTGTCTCAACACATGAATCAAGTCAATACATGTACATGGTTTGAGGGTGGAGATCTCAATGGGTTACAAGATATTAAACCATTTTTAAAAGTACTTTAACACATTTGATGTTAGATTATACATGCATATTTCATTTTTTAAGTAGATCTAAATCTAATTAGTGTTTGCATGTTTCTTTCCATAAGCTTACCTTTATGTTGGATGAGTCAATGTTTTTATTTAGTATATCTAGCGCTTCTTCATATGGCATCCTTGAAGAAAAATTAACCTACATGTATGTTTCTCAAACAAATACTTTGCTTATTTTTGTGTTTTTAGAAATGTAAATATTTCGAGTTTGATATATAATGGTAGATTAGGATTTGGATCCTATTATACGCACCTTATGAAATCATTCTTCATCATAGATTCAATGGCTTTCTGAAAAGTAAAGGAGTAAATTGTTAGGTGTCTGGAGAAAAATATGGATTTGATTCAGCTGCAACACCTGCTCTCTCTTTTGGAATAAATAATTCAATTAGATTTTTAGCAACTTGTGCACATTATTTTAAGGTACTAATAATTTTTTCATTATATAAATCACTGGGGTATACAAATTCTGTACACATTTAATGAATTTGAAAATCAGCAATTGCACACGATGGACAAATAAACATTAGCCATTGAAGAAAGAAATAAACATACCAAGCGATCTGATGAAACCGAGTTCCTCTGGTGAACAAAACTAATATCCTCTGATGAGGTTTCCATGGTTTCTTGTGTGATGAACTTTACAAGCCCTTCCATCAACTAGGATGAGAAGAAGTCTTGGATAGATCTGATAGAACCTCATAACATTGAGATAATTTTAGAATAAGCCACGCTCTGAATTTCTACAAACCTGCATGATATCGTCTAAACTCTCGGTAAAAGAGAGCTCAGCTTCGATCATGTAGAACTCGGCTAAATGATGGCTGGTGGCACTTCTCTCTGCCCTGAACGCCGGGCTAAATGTGTACACCTTACTGATTCCACTGTAAAAGACATTCATAGGAGAATATGGAACAATATTCACATCTCCTGTCAATACTTTGGCTCTTATTATATAGTACATATATCATGAAAATATAATAAACATATGTAACAGGCAGGGAGAATATGCAACAGACCAAGACTGAGATTCAAACCCAGGCCCCCTGAATCTCTAGTCATGTTCTACTAAATGAGCTATCTGGCCACTGGAGATCAAACCCGGCTGACCACTCCTTAAATAATCTTTGTCAACGAAGACGCACAACCCAGATTCTTTTTGCCCCGGCAGGACTTTAACCAGGGGTAGTCAACAGCATCAAACTGTAACAGGAGGGAGAAAATGCAATGGACCAGCCGGATTCGATGTCTAGTGGCCAGATAGCTCAGATGGTAGACCACCTGATGAGCGATTGAGGGGTTCGGGTTCGAATCCTGGTCTAGTCCTTTGCATTTTCTCCCTTCCTGTTAAGCATGTTTTCCCTCCCTTTGAATTGTGAGAGAGTAATCTATTTGAAGATTAAAGCACAGTATATATTCTATAGTGTTCACTGTATCATTTGACAGAGAAAAGATTACCCTGCCATGGCCTCTAGGTGGAGCTGTCCTGACACCGTAAGGAATGCTGGGGTATTGAAAAACTCGGAGGATTTCTTCTCATTCTCATTCACTTTGCTATCTGAAACCTGTAAGTTTTACACAAATCTGTATTGACACGCCATTCCATATATCAAACCTGATTTCCACAATGGAGGGTACCGTACATGGAGAAGTTTGCACAATAAATCAGTGGGAATTTAATGGCTGGCAATGGATTTTTTTTTTTTTATTTTTTTTTTTTTGTAATGTTACCTTAACAGTAAAAAGTTGTCCAGCTCCTTCACAGTCATTGGATGATAAAATGGGGGTGTGAATAAAGATGTATCCCTCCTCCTAAAAATAAGACATTTTAAAAAATTTTTACATGCTGAGTAATTATCTACCAATACATCATAGGATGCTATCTATATTGCATTTAGAAATAAAATCATTGAATGTATATATATGTACAGTAGAGCATGCTTATATCTACACAACCTTTACTTTACAAAACATGCTAGTACTAGTTATTTAATATCAAATTGCATCTGTTCACTTTCCTTTGTTAAACAAGAGACCCTTGGGTCACAACACTCACTAAAATCACCTGACTTTTAAGGTACATTTTTGAAAAGAAAAGATTTTTTAGGATATTTCTCCTACATATGCCCATATAAAA
This sequence comes from Ostrea lurida, assembly GCA_903981925.1. Lineage (NCBI taxonomy): Eukaryota > Metazoa > Mollusca > Bivalvia > Ostreida > Ostreidae > Ostrea > Ostrea lurida. The sequence continues at coordinate 19,098 of CAJDSM010004232.1, forward strand.
TTCTGATCCCCCCCCCCCTACCCTTGGGGGTCATGATTTAAACAAACTTGAATCTGCACTACCCTTGGATACTTGTATATCATGACCCTCTGTTCTTGAGAGAAAGATTTTTAAAGATATTTCCCTATATATTACCATGTTACACTTTGATCCCCTATTGTGGCCCCATCCTAGCCCCGAGAGTAACAATTTGAACAAACTTGAATGTGCACTATCAGGGGATGCTTGCATATTGATATGACCAATCATCGTCTTGCTGTTCTTGAGAAGATTTTTTCCTATATATTTGGGAATATTCTTCTATTGTGGCCCACCGGTCGCAGTGGTTCAGTGGTAGAGCTCTCGCCTCATGATCGGGAGGTCATGCGTTTGAGCCCCGTGCTCGGCACCCGGCCGTGTCAAACCTAGTAAGATGTAAAAATAGGTAGTGATTGCTCTTTCATCGAGAGCTCGGCATTTAGAAGTGAGAATCACGGGTCTTTCGGATATGACCTTAAAAACAGAGGTCCCGTGTTGCAGCATGTGTGGCACACAAAAGAACCCTCACTGCTAAAAGCCATGAGTGCTGAGCATAGGTCTAAATTTGTAGCCCTTCACCAGTAGTGGTGATGTCTCAATAGAAGTGAAATATTCTCGACGGGACGAAAAACAACAAATAATCAATCAACAATCAATCTATTGTGGCCCCATGACCATGATTTGAACAAACTTGAATCTGCACAATCTCAAGTAGTTTTCATGTAGTTTCAACTTTTCTTGCCCAATGGTTTTTTTAAATGACCCCTAGCCTATCTTTGCATTTTCTTAATTATCTCCCCTTTGAAAAGAGCATGGCTTCCTCTGTTATAATTAGAATCCCCTTTCTTAAAGAGTGAATTTGTGCCAAATTTAATTGAAATTGGCTGAAGGGTTCTAGAGAAGTTGAAAATGATATACGTTTATGGACACGAAGATGCTGAACAAAAAGTTATTAAAATAGCTAACTTGAACTTTCAGCTTTGGCCAGTAAAAAAAGAAGAGAAAGCACTTAGAATTTAAAACCATTTTGTGTCAAAGATCCAGTGGTCAAGTAGTAAATGAATTAACTGTAAGTATTCTGATGATGCGATGTTACCTGGAAGAACTTGTGAACAGCCATTGTAGCTACATTTCTGATCCTCATCATGGCCGAGGTAAAACTTGTTTTTGGTCTAAGATGGAGGTATTGTCGCGTGTAATCATGGGAGTGGACATTTCTTGGTTGGAAAGGATATTTCTATAAATGATTATAGCAATACATGTATCACAAAAATATATATCTCTGAATCACCTCATATCCATCCTCTGACTGGCCCTGTTTTACACTGCAGTCAAACAATAAATCAATGTTGAATGAAGTTTAATGTAAAGCTAATGTTAATCTAATGTCACCCTCGGTTTTGTAAGTTTAAGCAATGATGGCATTCCATTAGTCAAGATATTTTCTTGCTTCTTTCTCTAAACAGTGAGTACTCTAACAAATGACTGAAATATTCCCCTTCATGTGGGCATTTAAAGATGTGTTTCTCTGTTAAATGATAGAAAATTAAAACTGGCTTCATGAAGATATTAAATTATGGAGGACTAGAATTCACCTGAGTGTCACATGTGCCCTGAACTTTGATTTCGTCAGCTTGAAATTCAATACTTTGTTTCTTTCCGATACTTTCACTGTATCTTCCATGCGCTGTCACACAACTTCCCACAGTTACGTCACTGCAAAAATTTCAAAATGAACTACGATAATTCGTGGTTACTACCAAGGTTAGGCATACATTTTCATTACCATTTTTCCAAATGACATATATCTTTCTTATGTATGTATTTAACTGTTTAAGTAGTCTGATAACACATTGTGCATGATGTACTTTTCAATTTATGTAACATGGTCGTATACCAACATGTTTGGTGAATGAATAAATGAAATTGAATTTAAAAAAAATTTAATTGAAGTTGAATTGAATATATCTTCCCATTTAAAAGATTTTGAAATATTTGACAACAGTAGATTTAGCATGATTGACAAACCTGGGACATCGGCTTCGTTCTATGACAACCTGTGTTGTATCCCTCTGAGTTCCATCACTAAGATGAATAAAAGTCAAAGGTTTCTGCCTCCTGATGTGACGGACCCAGCCCTTTAAAAAAAATTTGCAATTAACAATTCTAAGCAGAGTTAATGTAAATGATAAAATCTTTAAAAAATAAAAATTTCTTGGTATTGTACAATTATTTTTCATCTTTTAAAGCTCACAGAATATTATTCTTAGCTATAATTATACAGAAGCTTTTATAGCAGTGGAACCACAGGGTTTTGACACAATCTTCAGCAAACTTGTGTATATAATAGGTAAAGTGCTATATGCACAAGTTTGCTCGGATTGTGTCAAAACCCTGGGAGTGGAAGAACAAGAACAGGAAGTGATTTCACAAAGTTTCCCATACATGTCTCATAAAAAAGTGTCTATTTTTTTTTTTTTTTAAATCTAATGAAATTAATCTTTGTTTCAATTTGTAACTACAGCACACTACAATTTGCCCATTTTATTTTCTCCCCTTGCACCCTTGTTATCAGTGCATGGCCAGTGGGTGAATGTAGCATGTAATTAAGGCAAAGATAACGAACAATGATCAATCTTGCATGTCCCAAATAGAATACATAACAAGAGTTGGGCTAACACAGACCCCTGGACACACCAGAGGTGGGATGTACAGAATAAGCAAAAAAA
>CAJDSM010004234.1:1507-15555 GCA_903981925.1 Ostrea lurida
AAGTAGAACGTTTCAGGGACTGTACCTAAACTGTTTTGCACCTATGACCTTGATAAGAAGACCTTTATCCACAGGCATTAAAGTAGAAGTTTTTAACTAGAATTGATTTGAATTTCCACTCCATTGTATTTGTGTAATTACATGCTAGAGTTGGCCAAGATACGATAATGGACAAAGAATTGAGAAATGGACACATTCTTGCATGCCAATGGTCACTCTTGGACACCAATGGCCACTCCTGGATACCAGGGGTCATTTTCTGATACACAAGTATCCCCCCCCCCCATTTTATTTTGCATTATGGTTTAATTAATTGTCATTGAAATATTTTCACATTATTTTATTTAAAATCTTCTTCACACCAACCTTAAATGTCAGCAGAATACTTTTCGAAACAATCGAAACATCGTTCTATCAAAACAATCGAAACATCGTTCTATCGTAAGCAACTCATGATTTAAATCTTATCTGGTGCAGCAGTGCATCCAATTTAGAAAAAATGAACTGGTTATCAAAAGGATGATTTGCATGCAGTCATCCTGTAGAATTTAAACTGTTAAAATTTTAAAAAAACAAACAGGTGTTATGAAGAACCAAAAAAAAAAAAAAAAACTCGTTTTAATCAAATATGCCCTATTATTGTCAGAAGTTTTGAGCTGAACATGTGTGAATGTTTGTCATTGTCAATGGCAGAGTGGGAAGAAAATGAGTTGAGTTAAGCTTCAAAATAAAGATAAAATGGAGTACATACATGTACCAGTGGCAGACTCTGAGATTGGAAATAAGTGTAGAGGTCAGTATTATATAAAAAAATAATTAATAATTCACTACTCAAACACAGCTAAAACAATTCATAATACAGACAAATAGGACTTTACAGCAGTTCTAGGAATAAAATACTAAATTAACATACGTGTAAACTTAAATGATCAAAGATGGAGATCTGATATAAACATCATTAACTTTTGACTCTCCATTCATCATCGGAAATTTTAAAATCAATTGCCAAATTATTGAGGTTTCTCTCTCTCTCTCTCTGAATGTATACGATGTAGACCCCTGTAAATAATTCAGTGTGCACACTAACTCTACAAACAGAACAGAATGATGATTCTATGAGGGAGAACAGTAATTCCAGTATCTCTACAATTTTAATTACTTCAGCTCTCTTAAACACCCTGTATCAGAATTTATCATTTTACTTACTTTTAACACATTGTATTTACTTTAACCCTTTTAATCACCCCGTGTCAGTTAATTTTATTAACTTCAACTCTCTAAAACGTCCCGTATCAGAATTTCAATCGGAGACCTGAGACCCATCACCACTCTAAAGTGGAATCTTGGCTCAGTGCCCAGTAGGGGACAGGATAATTAGAAACACATTATTAAATTGAAACCAATTGAATCAGTTTCAATTAGAACAATAATTTCACCAGCCCTAGATGCCACATAACAGATAATTTGAATGGAATTCTAATGGAGTGATTTTTTTTTTTCAAATAAATTAATGCACACACTGACTGCCCACATTTTAAAAAGAATATTTGTGGATGATAATTTCAATCATTAGGACTCAGTCATACAAAGGACGATACAGAATCTTTAGATATGCAGTGCATGTTAATTCAGTGTCCACCACTCACGACAAAAATATTACCTCCAAGGTCACCTGTCAAACAATTCAAAAAAAAAAAAAAAATCTTGTTTATATCAAAAACACATGTTTAAGGAATCAGGGCAAAAAAAACTTTATCAAGCAAAATGCATGCCATTCATACATACACAGACTTGTTTACGCTTTCCATAACAATGTATTTTGAGTTGGCACAATTTGTGATATAATACAGCATCTATCAATACATAATTTCCAAGTCACAAACTCTTCTGTGATGGAGGAAAGTAAGTGAGCATAAAAACAGAGGTCCCATGTCACACAGGCATTGGCACAAGTAAGAATTCCCACAGCTACAGCCACAAGTGCCAAGCATGGATCTAAATTTGGGGAACTTCACCAAAAGCTGGTGATTTTTCCCATGAGTGAAAATTTTTAGAATGGGATGCAAAATAATACTGTAAAACGAGAATATTTGGCGCAAATATATTTTAGCGCAATCAGCAATGAAAACCTTTTGGCGCAAACTTAATCTAGCGGAACGACACCACTTGGTCTATAATTTGATGTCAATTAAAATGTTTTAGCGCACAATTTAATTTAGTGCAATCGTATTGTCTGCGCTAAAGGCGCTAAAATAAATAATGCGCTAAATATTCTCGCTTTACAGTAGATAAAAAATTCTTTTGCATCTCATTGCATGGATGAGTTTATCAACAGGACATGGCTATTGGTCACTTCAGAAATTGTATATATTTTTTCAAATGCTGCTTTTATAGCTGAAGCAGCATTGAAGAGAAGGTGCTCACTAAGACAATAGTCTCAACAAACACTGGTATCATGCACTATAACCTTGTGTATACAGAAGGTTTCACATGTTGATGGTGCAATGAATGCTTGCAGAATGGAAATTTGGGCTTCTGAGGAGAACAAATCACATTTCGATTTCATGATTGCTGATCATAGATTTTTTTTTTTTTTAATCATAATCCAACTTTGTGTCTAATATGAGCTACTGTTACATATTAAAAAGTTTCTCCTGTCTCCTTATCACAACATTGAACATTGTTGTCTAAATGTAAAGAGGAAATAAATGATGGTTAGAAAATGGACACAAGTAGACAGACATGTTAATTTAAAACACTGTTTGCAGGGGCTATTGCTGAGGACTTGATTTGTTTGCTCTATGTATATGTTCAAGAATGAAGACAATATTCTTCAAAAATCGATGTTAGCAATAATTAAAAGTGGTCATACAACAACGGTAAACAAGTCTGTGTATGTCACTCAATATCAAGAAATACATATTTGATAATTCGACACCCAGTTACTGATGTAGACAACCCTTACCTTCACCGGCCAGTCTCCGATTGTCCACGATCAGGTGGTATGCTATATTTAGCTGATCGTGCGGATCATTGCTGAGTAATGCCCGTTGTACTTCATATTCAGATACTCCAAATTTCTGTCAAAAGGAATTGATCATAACAAAAACTATGCACATAACATTAACTAAGGAACAGTATTGTTGTTTCATTCAAAATCACATTATCAACGTCCTACTTATGGAATTTTGTAACGTTTAACCAATCAAAACTTTACTATTATTTACATCGCATATTTCCCGTATAACGTCCATTTCCACGATGGATGCATCCTGGTCCTGTGGTGAAGGAAACAGGTAGTTTGGTAGCTCCCTCTGGAACCATTCGTGTTCCCTGTCAAAGATACGAGGACTTATTTTCTGACGAAATTACCCAGTATATAAGTCAATCTACAGTCTACATTCTATAACTCAATCTGCAGTTTCTGAGAAGTCATCGATGTTAAAAAATTAACAAAAATAGGGCACCGCCAAGCCGATACATGATACGCCCACATATATTATTGACCCAGGGGCCCTTAACTCCTTTAAAAAACATCGGACAGCACTCCCCTTGCAATATGCACATCTCCACATTGTGATATTTCTTTGTACCAAGTTTCATCAAAATCCCCCCAAGGGTTTAGGAGAAGTTGTGAAGACAAAGTGATAGGGACAGACGGACGACAGCGGGTGTATAAAAAATGATGATGAACAGTCATGAACAGTTATAGGTCACCCGAGTGTGCATTATTACCCAAGTGCGATTGTGCATTATTACCTGAGCGTGCATTACCCGAGTGTGTGCTATTACCCAAGTGTGCATTATTACTTGAGTATGCATTATTACCTGTTTGAGTGTTATTACCTGATCTGAGCGATGCTGGCCCGTTTGAGAGGATCCACTTGCAGCATTAAACACAGGAGACTGACCACTTCTTTGTTTAGGTAATCCGGAACAGCAAAAATCCCAGCTGTAAACACAAAAGTCTGTCAGTCAAGCTGTAAACACAAAAGTCGGTCAGTCAAGCTGTAAACACAAAAGTCGGTCAGTCAAGCTGTAAACACAAAAGTCGGTCAGTCAAGCTGTAAACACAAAAGTCGGTCAGTCAAGCTGTAAACACAAAAGTCGGTCAGTCAAGCTGTAAACACAAAAGTCGGTCAGTCAAGCTGTAAACACAAAAGTCGGTCAGTCAAGCTGTAAACACAAAAGTCGGTCAGTCAAGCTGTAAACACAAAAGTCGGTCAGTCAAGCTGTAAACACAAAAGTCGGTCAGTCAAGCTGTAAACACAAAAGTCGGTCAGTCAAGCTGTAAACACAAAAGTCGGTCAGTCAAGCTGTAAACACAAAAGTCGGTCAGTCAAGCTGTAAACACAAAAGTCGGTCAGTCAAGCTGTAAACACAAAAGTCGGTCAGTCAAGCTGTAAACACAAAAGTCGGTCAGTCAAGCTGTAAACACAAAAGTCTGTCAGTCAAGCGGTAAATACAAAAGCCTGTCAGTCAAGCTGTATAAACACAAAAGTCTGTCAGTCAAACTCCTCCATTTCTTTCTGATTATTTACCTGCGTTTCCTTTAATCTACTACTGTTTTTAAATATGAATACATCAAATTGCAAGCTACTGATTGAAGCTAGATCAAACAAAAAAAAATACACACAATATCTTTTCTTGTTGAGCGCTTGCCATATAATGAGTGTAATTTTTGAAAAATATATACAATATCAACAATTCAGAGTTGAGAAGAATGACTGAACAAAATCAATCCTTATTAACCTAGTCATTCTGAAATATAAATGAAAATTACTGAATGACATCTATAATGACAATAGATGTCATTCGACATCTATAATGACAATAGATGTCATTCAGTAATTTTCACTGCCAATTTGTTTCTAAGATGGCTGACATATATAGACAGCACTTTTACCTTTCGACCTACCTTTCCGAAGCAAATGTGAGAAGGTAAATTGGACATATTTTCTTTATATGGTGTTATTACAATTAATGAAGTTAACATTGTCCTTGGACCTTCTGACCCAGATTCTCAATGATTTTTGACATTTAAACATAGTTACTCATTCCACACTGAAGGTCAGAGTTAACAAAGATGATTACAATCTTTTACTGGGATAGATTTTTGGATTGATTTGCAGTTTTTTTTCAATTTATATTGAATGCATTCTGCACACTAGAACTGAGAATAATAGAATCCTTCATTAGTACGAGTGTGGGATAGGGAAATTCCACCGAGGGAACATGATTCGCAGTCTAGGATGAGGCTTTGCCGAGTCTTAGACAGTGAATCTTGTTACAGATGTGGAATTTCCCTATCCCAAACGAGTAAATAATGTAGGATTATTATTCTCACATTTTATTCACTGATTAATGCCTAAAATCAGGAGCTTTGAGGAGATTTAGAATTATCAATATCTTTATTTGAACTTTAGAGCAAAAACTAATTAGACAGACAGAAAGAGCATACCCAAAAATGGTTTAAACAAAATGGGTAAACTAAAAAACGTAAAGCTGTCCGACAGAAAGCTATATCAAATTGAAATTCAAAGGAAACAATATAAAAAAAAATTGCTTCACCGTGTAACGTAAATGATAGGAAATATGACGTCACAATCAAATGACGTTGCAGCAGTGGGAGATCGAAAAATCTCACATGGCTGTCTCACATGGGTAAAGTCGGTCTCACACTGGTGAAAATGTGAGAAAGTATATGACACAATCTTACTAAGTAAATGTATGTATGCCATTAAAAAACTTACATTTAATTTTTCTGAACAACGTTGGCACATGCTCATCATCAAAAGGAAGCTGAAAAAGCAGAGTACATTTCAAACCGTTAACAAGATCCATTTATTAAACACATGGTCACTTTCTAATCTATGATTCCGGTAAATTATTTTTTTTCTTTAAAAAATCAGAAAATGTCTAATTGAGTCATGTGATCAGACTCGTATTGTGGGAATTTCCACTAAATCTTTAAGACACCCCCCCCCCCCCCCCCTTCCAATATTACTGCAAAGCGTTCTCAATAATTGTCATAACAAAGGAAATGAAATTGTCCCTTATATCTTATAAGTCTATCTGGAATGATTTTGTACTGCTAGGTGGGTGGGTGGTGGGTGGGGGTGGGGGGTTGTTGTTGTTGAAAACACTGTGTCTCAGTTGACCTTACCGTCCCACACAGCAATGCATACAGAATGACTCCACAGCTCCAAATGTCCACTTCTGGTCCGGCGTACAACCTGAAAAATTTGTATGTTACGTTTAACACCCATGTAACTACTGTGGTGTGACTAATTTACGCCCATGTGCCGCAAAAGACCATAGCTGTGAGAATCACTTTACTGATAGGACACGCAACATGACAAAGAAAGTGCATTCTTAAGGTTATATCTAAAAGACTCAAGACTTTTACTTCAGGCCCCAAGACCATAAACTGAGAATAGACTTAATTCAAAATTTTGATTGCTAATATCATATAATTTATAGCACATATTTATAAAAACACTACATGTTTTTGAAAAGAAATCAAATGGAAACATATACTGAAAATTTTATTTGTTAATGTTAATTATTTCAGAAGTTAGCTGGATTTAAAATTTAGACTTAAGTCTATTCTCAGTTTATGGTCTTGGGGGCTGATGATAGACAATATTAAGGAACAATCACTACTGATGTTAAAGATCTAGAATTGAACCCGTGATCCATAGTTTAGTAATAAATGTGCTAACCTAATGAGCTACTCAGGTAGGCAGTTAAATTCAAAATGAATTGATAATATAACCCTGATATTGTTACATGTATTTTCATGCATGTTCCAAAAGGAAGTCAGCCATTATGATGGTGTAGAGTACTAGCTTAAATGATTCTCTGAGCATGCTCATACAGTATATAGGGAAATATTTTTGTCTCCATTTTATCGCCCTTGTTGCCAGTGGGGGAATGTTATAACTGAGAAAATTCGTATTAATTTGATAATCCTTCTATTTACACAAATGTGTTCTGGAAAATCCAAACAAGGCAAAACTGTTAACAAGTATAGAAGGGAGACAAATTGCCAGATGAGAATAACCCTGTGTACTGTATTTTTTGGTTTTCCTACTTACTTTCCAGAAATAACCTCCGGAGCAGCATAATTTGGCGATCCACAGCTAGTTCGTAAAAATTCCCCATCATGCATCATGTTGGAAAGTCCTATCAACAAGATATTTACAGCAGCCATGAAAAATGAATTATACATGTAAATACACCATAATTTATTTCTATATGGTCCTAAAAATTGTATTCGTATTTGCACCTTCATCCAAGGCTAGAACACTCCACACTATTATGCCTGCTGATCAAGCCTCTTTCATTGTATTAAAACTTGTATTTTAAAATGAACAAAAGATTTGTCAAATCTTATTCCCAGATTTTGAGTAAAAAGATACATATTTAATGGGTTTTTTTTTTCTTTTTGTATAAAAGAAATAAATCCTTTTATGATTTTGGTCACTATGCAAGGATAATGATATACAATGTACACACCAAAGTCGGCAATTTTAACATTAAGGCTGCTAATGATATACAATATACACACCAAAGTCGGCAATTTTGACATTGAGGCTGCTGTCGAGTAGCAGGTTCTCTGGTTTCAGATCTCGGTGGACCACCATGTGACGATGACAATAATCCACTCCAGAAATAATCTGTTGGAAGAACCGCTTGGCTTCAGGCTCCTTAAGCTGTAACAAAAAATTCAGAGACAACCATTTTATTAATTTCTGTGGAAACGAGGGGTTATTCATATTCGGTCTTTCTTGCTAAAGAAATTACCATTTTATTTGATGCTCATTTTTCCATGCACTATATATGTAGAACTCAAATTCTAATGCAAGTGTTTTGTAACATGTATTTTGATTGGCTAATACACTGACATTTGAGATGGTTAAACGAGCGTTAACGAGATGGGAAGCTTTCGATTGTGACGTCACAATGCTGTGACGCAAAAACATAACGTCAATTTGAAACATAATCATTTTCATAACAAAATAGCAAAACAAATGTAAACATCAAGCAAAATTGCATTAGAATGGGAATAACTACCTTCTCATTTGTGATTTGCGACCGTTAATGCTGATTTAACGATTGCAAACATCCGTCTTACCGGCTCCGCGTACACGCCGCCCGTAAAACTCAGTTTGCAATCGTTAAATCAGCATTAACGGTCGCAAATCACAAATGTGAAGGTAGTTATTCCCTAAACTCCCTTAAGATGTACCAGAATCTCTAACCCGACCATTTTATTTGATGCTCATTTTTCCATGCACTATATATGTACAACTCAAAACTTCCTTAAGATGTACCAGAAACTTTAACCTGACCATTTTATATTTATTTTTTAATGTGCAATTCAATGATTTCTTGTTGTAATCTCTTTGCAAATATTTGCTTGATGGACATAAACCCCATCTCATGGCTGAATACACATTGTCACATTGCAATGAACACAACTAGGAGAAGAGGTCACATAAAATTTCAGAAGATTGTGGGATATATTAGGGTCAAGGTCTCTGAACATTTTAAAGGTAAGTTAGAAACATACCTTGCCATGTTTCACGATGTAATCAAACAGCTCGCCACCGGACACATATTCCATCACCATGAAGATGTCCGTGGGGGTGCTTATCACCTGATACCTGATCAAATAAAAACAATTTCAAGATACATAATACAGCATCATGAATTCAAAAAGGTACAGTACAGCTCTACCACTGACACATGATATAACACGGTATGATAAAACACATGACATGTCTAAATTAATAAATGATACATAAGACAAAACTAAAAGATAATACATCATGACACGATTCACTGTCTGGTGTAAAAAACAAAATCTGCACGTGATACTCCTCACAGTCTGATGATACACATGACATAACAGTTTGATGACACATGGCAGACCCAATTTGGGTCCGATATTCGACCCCATTCCCAATGTAAAAAAAGGTCCTTTTTTCCCAATTGCAAGTGAAAATTCCCAATGAACCCTCAATGTTTAGTAAATAAGAAAATAAGAACACAAGTGTTATGTAATGGGCAGATTGTCTCTGTTAAACTGTTTCATGACATATATACTTTATATCGTTATGAAGATATTTATGAGCCATTTATTTCCTGGATTTATTATAATTGCTTTAATCAACATGATTAAGAAAAATTCCATTACTATGTTATAATTTAAATCCTTGAAAATTTCTCAATTTGATTCAAAATGATGCTAATTTTCCTAATCTCAAGGGACCCGGTCCCTGTCCCAAATTATGCTGTGACAGCCCAGCATGGCAAACTCATGATCTCATAGTGCACATGACAAATTTTACAGTATCATGATATGCCATACGTTTTGATGATACACATTACAAAACGCAGTCTGATGATACATGTGACTTGACTCACAATTTGATGATGTGTGGGTGACGGAAAAGCTTGAGGTTCTGGATCTCTCTCTTGATTTTCCCCACAACATCCAGACTCTTTATCTTCTGTCGATTCAAAATTTTCACTGCTACTTTATGATTGGTCAACTGATGCGTGGCAACTGAGGATAAAGAAATTGAAACTTAATTGTAGAGCTGTTCAATTCCAATAATCATATTTCAACGTTTTTGAAATATATCCTGCTGTTAATATATCCCTAACTCAACTTTAAAAATGAATAATATTTAGTGCGCTATTTATTATACAACTTTTTTTTATTTTTATCTGGCGGTGATTCAACTTCTTACTTCTCAATGTACATTGCAGCAGTGTATTGATTCTAATTGATTTGTTTACAAATATATCAAAGACAGGATTAAAAGGGCAACGAACTTTCGTTCTTCATTACTACGTCTCTACATCCGATACTCTACAACTCATCAAAGCATGTCATAAAATATGTCTTCTTTCATTGGCACTTACTTTTAACTTTGCCAAACGTCCCAATTCCTAGGGTGTCCCCCAAGATGTAATGACCAATCTTAACTTGGGCATTTTGGGACGAGGTCGATTTCTCCGCCATCTTTCAAACTCTCAAAATGCTGACCGACCAGGGCAAGTTCAGAGCAAGCCTTCAACACGAATACAGATGATATAAAACCGTGGACTTTATATAAACACTTTCATGGTACTGATGGGTAGCAAATGATTTACATAGTTTTAATCTCCGGAGAAAGTTGTTTTCTAACCTACATGTGACCTGCAAAAATCAACAACATTAACACGTGACCAAAGGTAGCCAATGTTTATTTTCTCCGGAAGTAAGCGTAGAAGTTGAAGGTCACTTGATGCCAGCTGCAGAAAATAAGATTATTGCATATTCGACACTTGTAGTTACCTTAAACTTTGAAATAGAACTATGTTCAGCACTAAAGAACAGCTTTCAAAGAGAACTGGACCCCATGGAATCGGTCGGTTCAGCTATTTACAAGCTTTAGTGACCGAATTTCAGGACACAGATAGTCTGGGTTTGTAATTCTAGAAATATTGAACCCGATTGAAAAGGATTTTACGTCAGAATCATGTCGACATGTCAGATGTTATAGTGACTTATCAGAAAATTATGTCAACTTGTCAGTTAATTGTGATGACTTGCTGGAAATTTATCATATGATAGGAGAATTAATATATCTTGAACATGTTTACAGTTCGAAAGATAGTCAACTACACTTGCGTGCCAAATTAAAAGTCACAAAACACTTGTTTACTATATATTTCTTTGAAATCCGCTTTTTTCTAACAAGCTCTTGTGTTTATATTCCTGGGCAGATTATGAAATTTTACCATTAGAATAAGTAAGGTTTGCAGTTTCTTCCATTGATTAAAAATTTTTCATCCAACCAGTGATTATTAAGTTTTGATGAATTTAATTTACTTATTCATCTAAAGCATATGGAAGGACCTGACATGAAATGTGTGACATTTAAACAATTCTGGGAAGCCACAAAAAATGTGCGAATGGGTCAAGACAGTATGCAAATCACAGGCAAAAGTTTTCGGCTAAATCGATAAATTATGAAAAGATAACATACTTCTACCATAAATATGATTTCACTAACCTTTCAAAAAGTGTACCACTATATGAAAAATCATTCTCTGCCAAAAGTATTTGATGTTGCTATGGTACATAAATAAATTAATCACTGACCTTGGATAAGCATTTTCAACCAGTTTTACTCCACCATTTTTAAAAGTTTCTTCTTTTTGATTTGTCTGAGTGTAAACAAAGATTAACATTCCAAAGTAAGTAAAAAACTTATTGAGTTCGTGTTCTAGGTGCAATGGGGTTGGAGGTGGGGGAGGGGGTTAGGGGTCGTTGAGGTTAGGAGTTAGTGAATCTTACATTAGTACAAGCCAAACAAAAAAAAAATTTTAAACTTAATTTTTCCTTTAAAAATTTAAAAACAGAAAGACTAATTTTGGAAAGGCACTGTCTGTTGTCAAATGATACTTTTGCTTTTCACGTGACTTAGTGCTATAGTTTCTCTCTCTCTCGTCTCTCTCTCCTCTCTCGTCTCGTCTCTCTCTCTCTCTCTGCTCTCTCTGCTCTCTGCTTCTGAGATTCTCTCTCTCTGTCTGTCTGAGATTTCTCTCTGTCTCTGTCTGTCTGTCTCTCGTCTCTCTCTCTTTTTGAGACTTCTCTCTCTCTCTCTCTCTTTGAGACTCTCTCTCTCTGCCCTCTTTCTCTAACTCTCCGCTCATCTTACTCTCTCTCTCTTTCTCATCCTCTCTCTCCCTCTCCTCTACTCTCTCTTCTCTCTCCTTCGTCTCCTCTCACACACACACAACAACACCACACAACTTTTTCGGTTCTAACAATTTTATATTAATATATGTACTTACCTAAACACCAGATTAATAGACCCCAATACCAAACTCCCGTTAACTTCTCATCTGTCATCTAGACAGTCTAATAAACAAAAAAGCCATTGAATCTGCCAGCTATACAACAAATACACATATTACATAAGGTGAGCCATCATTATCAGGGGACTGTTCTCAATTTGAATAGAAAAATGGATCTTTAAAATGTTGAACAAACAGGGGGGGGCGGGGGGGTGGAAGGGAGTGAAGATGCTAAAGGAGATAGGTGAAATCCACACAAAAATAGACCCTTGTACATGTGTAACCAAAATTTGTGATTTTATTAACCTTGCATTATGCAGTTATTGCAGACAAGTTATAGCATATCAGAGATCGCATTAGGATAGACTATTTTGAAAATCTTGCTGTTTACCTTTCATTGCATTTGAAAGCAATATTCACCCAACGTCAGCAATTTTTGCTCGTCTGTTTTGGCACCAAAACAGGTATCGGACAGAGCCGTTTTTAATAGTATCGCAATGTTCACCACCGTATAAAGGGCCATTCAGCATGCAGCGTATTCACTCTGCTAGTGAGAGTACCTAATGGTCCGTCTGCCCTTCAGAGTTTCGTTGCTTCTACTCTTTACGAAGTGTTCATTTAGCTTCCTATATTGAAGATTGCAGATCGTTAAGTTTGAAACGGGTAAAATTTGTCTTGCCCTAAATGTAAACTACAAAACCCCGGCAGAGTCAAGATTCCATTTTGGTCAGAGTTAGAAATTGCTACTTCCAATTACACATTAGGCATTCTCTTCTAATGTATTTTATACTTAGCCATCTTCAGCTGTTGTATGAATGTGACCTTGGAATGATTTACTACTCTTGTTAATGGTAGGAAGCAGTTGCGCAGTTGTTGGAAATCCTTGGACCCTATTTGTTGTATCGACTAACTCTTAACCCATTCTTTTACCCCTCTCTCTCTTTTTATATCAACTATATCCTTTTGTTTTTATTGAAGTGCTTGAACAAATCAAAAGGGCAATCACAAATATGGATCCGGCGGCCGAAAATAAACAGGACCAGTTATCTGCATTACATGTGCGCACATTACAGTGTGCTACTCAAAAGGATTTTTATCATTAACCCGGTGATGTGAGTTCCCGTCCTACACATGGACCGAGCAGCTATATATATACAAAATTTATGTGTGTTATACTTGCATAGCAGAGAGAGGGAGACGAGAGAGGAGAGAGAGACGAGAAGAGAGAGAGAGGAGAGAAGAGAGAGGCGAGACAGAGACCAGAGACAGGAGACAGAACGACAGAGAGACAGGAGAGAATCTCAGACAGACAGAGAGACGAGAATCTCAGACAGGACAAGAGAAAGAAGAGAGAGAGCCGACGAAGAGAGACAGAGACGAGAGAGAATGACAGCGGGAGAGAAGAGAGGAGAGAGAGAGAGAGGAGACGAAGAGAGGAGAGAGGAGAGAGAAAGACGAGAGAGAGAGAGAGAGAAGAAGACGAGAGAGAGAGAATTCCAGACAGACAGAAGCAGAGAAAAAAAGATGAAGAGAGCAGAGAGAGAGAGAGAGGAGAGAGAGAGCGAGCGAGATGACCAGAGAGAGAGAGAAAGAGAGAGATAGATTAGCCTAGGTGAAAAAGGTCTACGGACATTCAAGAGTTCTCAGTAGTTCATAACTCCACTGGTCAGATCGATATGCCAATCAAATTTCGTCCATAATTTGCCAAAACTTCCTGCTTGCCTTCTCTGGAGAGAGAAAAAATATTGTACAACCCTTTAAAGATATGCATGTCGCACAGTACTATAATGGGATACACCTTCACGTCAGTGCACCACATATTCTAAAGTGCTCACACCACACAAATAAAAACTAAGAACACGATTCATCGTTCCACTATATTTCTTACACTTGATAAACACCCAGTCGGTTTTTCAAACTGCAGTCTGTCCCAAGACTCATTTTTGTTTGCTATATCGAAATGAAACAACTTATTACCGCACCTAAAATCATGACAGTAAATTAACATGGAGGATCACATTACCAAAAATCTGGGGAAACTCTTCACTTCAACCTTTTGCCAGGGAACGATATGCTATCTTGACACACGACGAAAGAAAGTTTTTCTAAAGACTCGCTTTTCGTCTATATACCTTTTACAAGACTTGATCCCAATAAGTTTAGTCCTCACTGAGTATTAAAGTTCA
>CAJDSM010004235.1:0-12713 GCA_903981925.1 Ostrea lurida
TGACGAAAAGAAGAGAGGTTTTGAAAGAAAAATGAAAGATCTCCAAGAAAATATTAGAGTAAAACACGCAGAACAAGCTTCGAAAATGGAGAAGCGAAATTAAGATTTAGAAAAGGAATTCGTGGCACTTCTAGACACTGTGTCCAAACACGGAGAAGAATTGAAAAGAGAAATTGATCAAATTGTGAAGGAGCTGCAGTCCGAAATTGAGAGTATGAGGAAAACACGTGCGACATCAAAAACAGAAGTCACGCAGACTTTGACCGAGATAGACAGGGAAGTGTCGTCATTAAAAGAAACTTTTGATTCTACCGACATCAACAAAGTCATCCAGTTTTCACCAAACGACAAGATTTCCACAAATCTCCCAGACGAACCCATGCTGACGATGCCGGTTTTCTGTGCAAAGAGGATTGACTCCGTACAACTCCGTGAAACGTTTGGAACACTGTCCAACATAATAACCAAATCCACTTCTGTAGCAGCAAATGTCAAATTGATGGAAAATCCGGTAATGGTCCATAATATAAAGACTGGTTATTCTCAAACTAAACTCTATAGTGTTGCATTTCTAGACAGAATTGGAATATGGGCAGCAGGAGGTACCCAACAAATAAAACTATCTGATGTAAATGGCAAGTCCACGATGAAGTCAATTGACACTAAACTGTCAGGCGATAACCTTTTATCAGTGACAAATGAAGGCCATCTTCTTTATGCGATAACAGGTGGCAAGGCGATTCACGTTGTAAAACATGAACAGAGTGAAGAATTGATCAAACTACAAGGCTGGGGAGTTGATGGATTCTGTGTCACTTCTGCTGATGATCTTCTGGTCGTAATGACAAGTGAACGTGAAACTAGAGTTGTCCGTTATCATGGAAATGAAGAGAGGGAAATTATCCAGTTTGAAAGGAAAGGGACACCTTTCTATTCAGTTGGTAGGAACCAAAAATACATTTGCGAGAACAAGAACTTTGATATCTGTGTGGCAGACAGAGATGCGAATGCAGTGGTGGTGGTCAGTCAAGATAGGAAACTCAGGTTTCGATATGAAGGAAATCGACCAATTCCACACAAAACTAAATTCAAGCCAAAAGGCATAACCACCGACCGCCTGAGTAATATTCTTGTTTCAGATCTAAACAATTCTTACATTCATGTTATAGATCAAAACGGAAAATTTCTTAAATTTATTGACTGTCCAAATGCGAGTCCCTGGGGTCTGTGCATAGGTTCGGATGATTGCTTGTATGTTGCGGATAATTTGTCCAGCGACGTCATAAAAATTAAGTTCCTTCAATAAGAATTTTGTAGACCTGGAATTCAATGTATGGCAGAAATGTGAAAGACGGAAAGATAAGAAAATAGAAAAAAAAAAGCAATCAGCTGGCCCTTGCATAGTGAATCATTGCAATATATTAATTTTTTGAAGTACAAGTTTAGAAAACAGACTGCATATTATTATAATATGTAAGTATATAAAACAGATCGGTATACAAAACAAGTATGACAGATTTCAAATACACGAAGTGATTATTCAGTATGACAGAAAACCTGTGATATATGGCGTAATAAATGTTTGACTTCCCCAGGGTGTATGAAATGTTGATGAAAAATTGCATGCACTTTCCAGATTATTTTCCTGAATCAAGAGAAAATTCAAATTATTACTATGCCGTGGTTTAAAATCAAACTGTAAAAAGAAAAGTCTTTTGAAATGACACCTGTCATGCTCTTTAAGAATTGAGGAATGAATGATATCTAACTATAGTTTGACAAAATGATATTTCTATGATGTATTTTTCCTGTATGATACCATTGCAAGCTATATAATATACATACAAATCAAATATTGCATGTTTATCATTTTTAGATAGTGGATTTAACAATTTTTATTGTTTGGCAATATCTCAACATTATTCCTTAGCTGTGAACCAGATATTGTAAATAAATATTGTCCACAATTGGGTTCACTTTCACCGGAATGCCAAAAGAACTCGCACAAGCATGATCGCCTCATGTATCTATGTAAATTAAATGTTTTATCAAATGTTATTAGCTCACTTAAAAGCTGAAGGCTCGAGCGAGCTTTTCTGATCAAAACTTCTTCGTTTGTCGTTCGCGTCGCTCATTACCACAATTTTAAATTTACGCCACAACTTAAGCACCATATCAAGAAGCACAGTCGCATCGAATAAAAGTATACAAGCTGCTCAATTATTTTACATTATTTTTTTTTTTTGTAATTTTTCCCGGAATAATGAAAAAGATGTTTCTTTGCCAAAAAAGAGTTCTAGAGTCAAAATTTTTGCTTATTTGATGTTAATACATGAATGTTTAATAAACAAATGTCTAAACGACTCAGACATACAATCCAGTTTTTTTTTAAAAAAAAAAAATATTTTTAATATTGAAAATAGTATAAACTATAAGAAGTATTGACCATTTGTTAACCGGTCGAGATTATACGCCGACCGATATACAAATGCCCAAATCCACTCATGGCGGCCTCCATATGTTACATCCAAAGGCCCCAATGTCGATCGAGTGCCCGAGACATTCTCGGTGTTCCGAAATGTGTGTCATATCATTCGGAAAACCGAGAATGTCTCGCGCTCTGGGACATTGACCTCGAATGCTGTAATACGGAGGCCGCCATGAGGGGGTTTGATGCATTGCAAACTAGATGACGTCAGAGTCTATTCGAAATATGTTACGTTATGTACGTCATAGTTAGCAATGCAGATGTGTGGGTGATTAAAAAATAAAGAAAACCCAACAACCTGCGATACAATTACAGAACTGAAGTGAAGAGGAAACTCTTGTTACATAATTCTTACATGTAAATGAGTATAAGACAATATGATCTTCCGTGACTATATGGAAGTATTGACACTTTGTTACCGGTCGAGATATTACGCCGACCGATTCACAAATGCACCAATCCACTCATGGCGGCCTCCGTATTACATCCGAGGTCTATGTCGAGTGATAAACTGGTCCCCCGTTGATTGGTTGCAACTACACAAACAACAGGTAAGGGATTTTGGTTTTCACAAATGAGCCGATTTCATTTGGTCAATTGACTTTTATGTTGCACGCGCAGATATGCCATTGTTGCTTAATGTTGCGTCCACGAAGCTCGCGCTTCTTACTTTACTGTGTCCGTAACGTTAGTGTAGTAGATTGTGACGTCGATTGTCTAGCGTCGTTGTGTGTTTTGAAATGAACTCTCGCATTAGGACGTGAAATAACGATTACAGCCCGAATCCTGGCTGTCAAAAAATTGGCGTTACCTGTGTACTTGAGCAATCGACTGGTACCCGAGGAGAAGCGATAGCACAACGTAGGTGTACCAGTTTATGTCGAGTGCGCGAAGACATTGCGAGAGCTCCGAGTGGTATCATATCTGAAATACACCGATCCACGAGCAGCAGCGTAAACCCCGCCCACCTTAGTTATGTCATAGCACAACGGAGACTCGGACAAAAAATGTAAACAATGGCGCTGAATTGGTAGACGCTCTTTGGTATTTGGAAAGATTATACGTTAAAAAGATCACCATTTCACCCCGTAGTGGGTGAGAGGTGTTGTTTAATAATCTCAGTTACTATTTATATGCTTCCGATTTATTTCATTCCCCTTAACAAAACGTAAATCTCACGAAAATGTTAAGACCTATGTTGGACTGACGATCCTCGAGTGTAAATAGATGTGTCCGATTTTCAGTGCTTGCATTAGTCAAACAGGCTGTTCAGTTTTGTTTTTCATACTTTTATTAAATATTTGCATTTTGTTGGTTCGTAGATTGTGCTTAAATTGATAAATCAACATGGAACAAACAATGAAACAGTCGTTTATCCTGGGCCTCGTCGCATCAAACGGCCCAGTGTTCAAAGTGCGATTTGAATAGGCCTATTATCAAACATGTTAGATCTACAGGCTTAAGCAATTTCATTGCGACACTTTGCTTTTTGTAATAATAAGATGTATGTATTATACATATTTTTGATTTTTGATTTCCAGACCCCACAATACGTAACATTACACTTAAATATGTAGCTGTAATTTGCATACGAATATCAACAATTTACATGTACATGTACTTGTTTTGAATTTGATTTTTAATAGACGTTCTGGAACATGTGTTCGTTATAGGCAAAACCGAAGCATCCTGGGTCCGCGCGCAATGCAAAAATTAATCGTAGCTCCGTCTGATGCCCAAACTGTTGGAATCTCCTGGATTTTGGCGCGTGGAAATCTCCTGTCGTTTGTGGTTGAGTTGAAAAGACGGGAATTTAAGATTACGAAAAATAAACCTGCTTAAAATGGTATCTCCGAGGAAGTGCTGGGAGACAGGAAGAGGCTTGACTCTTTCGCTCTTCAATAAAAAATTGTTTGTTCTCAAATAAAATGTCTCAATCCATAATATATTGACTTGGAATGTTCGTGGTGATTATCGTCGTCTCTTTGTCTAGCTGAACTCTTAACAAAAACACAAATTCTGATTGTTGCATTTTAACGGAGCATAAATTGAAACGAGCAGTGCGAATTACCTGGATACTATAAGTTCAGATTATTGTAGTATCACACGTAAGAAAATCCTATTAATGATACTCCAACCGACATTTTGTCGCTTTCCTGGCAAAGGTGGAAGTAAGAAAATATTCCAGTTCTCAGTTACTGAAATTATTGACATTAACTCTTTCCGCATTATGGCATAGAACTCAATGCGCGCTCAATCGAAAATCATTATTTATTTTCGTGTATATCTTCCATCGGATAGCAAATACAACATCCTATTTAGACAAGATAAACTTACTGAAGCTTTATATAACCACTATTCTGAATATGGTAATGTGATATTGGGAGGTGACTTCAATACCAGTCTTAATACCAAAGACTATTCCGCGTTGCAATTTGCATAAATCAAAAGTCTTAAAAGACTTTATCAATCGATGCGACCTGGCATAGTCCGCACACTGACTTTCAAAACAACTGTTTCGAACTTACACTTTCAATACGACAAGGACTACATTAGACTACATTCTCTGCAGCAAAACTCAATGCAATTATGTCGTAAACTATCATATTCTTGAAGACGGCTCTTTCAGCTCTATCTCTGACCATCTACCAATTTGTATGGAACTGCAAACTGACATTTAAAACACAACGTTCGATAAACCATCTGTTTCGCTTCCCGCCTGGCATAACATCAAAACCAGATCAAATAAGGGAATATGAAAAATATATCCATAATCACGCAAATTTTCTAGAGAGCAGCGACTAGAAACTATTGAAGATCTCGATTCGTTCTCAAGAGCTGAACTCTGTGCTACACTTGCAGCGGCGCAAATTTATCCCTAATGCAAAGTACAAACCCCTTTTGAGACCAGAATGGACCCCTAAAGTTAAAAGCATCTACATGACACTGAGACGCTCCAATGCGAAAGACGTGGTTAATGAAGACCGCCCTCGGGAATGATACACAGTTCGTACCAAAATTACAAACGAGCAAAAACGAGACTTCCGGAACGAACTCAACGAACGAACACGATCGTATAATGGTCTTGGCGTCTTTAGGACATTAGATTAATCATCAGAGTGTGATTGTTCGCCTGTTCTGGAAGTTAATCAGACAATTAAAACCATGTTCCTCTCGTACCTATCCTGTGATGGAGTATAATGAAAGCAGTTCGATGACCCTCCCTGGCGTCTATTTTGCATTCGCAAAGCATTTCTCGGACATTTATAATTCAAAAGAAATTCAAACTATGATCCAGACTTTCCTCACTTTAATTGAAAACCGCTATAGCAAACTTGAACGGTATCAAGTCATCAAAAAAGTAAGTTTCCCTTGGAGTCCTGCGACCGTCCAATGAAATACAAAGCATCATTCGTATTCTCAAACGCAGAAAAGCGCCTGGTCTCGATCTCATTCAAAACGAGCATTTTGTGCATGGTGGTATACATCTAACAAGATGCATTACTCACCTTTTCGACGCAATCCTGGAAGTCGGGTATTTAAAAAGACTTCAGTGTGCCCATCTATAAAGGCAACAACAAACCTCGGAAATCTCCCGACAGCTACAGATCCATTGCTCTCCTACCTTATGCGTTTAAAGTCTTTGAAAAAGTTTATTCTCTCTAGAATACAGACAAACATATTGTCCTCAGTTTCATTTTCCTGTTCTCAACAACAAGGTTTCCAGCAAAAACTTGGGTGTCTGACAGCTTCTTTTAATTTGCAAGAAAATATTTTTCATAACATTGAACCCAATAGCTCTGTTTTTTGTTGCTTTTTAGACACACAAAAAGCTTTTGATACGGTGTGGAGGCACGGCCTCATGTACAAACTATTCAAACTCGGAATATCGGGCACAATGTGGTCTTTAATAAATGACTGTCACTCCAACACTCACTTCTCCGTTGTAGTTAACCAGACCAATTCTCAGTGGTTTCCGGTATAACAAGGCGTCCGACAGGGAGGTGTACTTTCCACATTCTTGTATCTCGTATTCATAGACGATCTACTATTAGAGATTCAAAATCTAAGTTTAAACATTGAAGTCTTCAACATTCAAAGCTCAAATCCTACCTTGGCAGATGATATCTGTATTATTGCTCTCACTCCACGAAAACTCAAAAAAGTCCTAGACAACATTTTTCAATACTCTGTGCGCTTGCGGTTTACCTTTAATGCTGCAAAATCCAACGTTCTTTATTTTCATCAAAAAGGTTGTAATGTAACCCCGCTGATACACTCAGCTGGCGTCTTGGTAAAGAAGCTATTGAACCTTCCAATTCATACAATCATCTTGGAAATCTCTTAAACTCTAATTTTGACCCAGGTACAAGAACATCTAATGCTTGCAGGAAAGGACGACAGGCACATTTTGCTCTTTTTTAAAAACGTCGGAACAGCTTAACCCCATAACTGTCGCCAAACTTTATAAAAAAAAGTTGTTTTGCCATCGGTTCTTTATGGGAGCAAATTATGGTGCGATCTTCGGGCAAAAGACATTAGGTCACTTAACACATTCCAGCATTTCATCGCAAAACATGCTACGGGACTGCCCCAAACAAACTAAATCAGACATGTACGAAAGCCTTCTAGGTCTCATACCAATCACAGCAGAGATCGACATCAAGAAATTGCAAATCTTAGGCCATCTCTGCGAACTCAACACAATGGACCTTGCAAAACGTATTTTCATCATCCGTCTGTTTTCCTATTTGTTCAATGCCACTACTAAGCATCATGGGTTTATTCAAGACATTCCCATACTTTTGAAATATAACCTGTATCACGTATTAACTGAGTACCTCACAAGTGAATTCTTTTCCAACAAGTCCCAGTGGAAAATCTCCGTGAAATCCTCCGTCATATCGTTTCACTCTGTATCTAGGCGCAACCGAATGCTAGCCGATCCTGACTTTTCTCAATTCAACATTCTCTGCGCAGGCAAGCCACCAAAACATATATGGACCATTCCTTATAATATTCATGGCATTGTTCTGTGCAAATTTATTGTGAAATTATTGACCCTCCTGAACACACCGTCGGATTCGTGTTGCCTCTGTGCAAAAGGTTTTACGAACGTGTTTGAGCACATTACAACAGTCTGTCCTGAAACATCCCTGTATCGCAATGCCTGGTGGGAAACTGTGATTGAGGACTGTGATTTTCACCAGTGTGAGACCGGCTTTACCCATATGAGACAGCCATATGAGATTTTCCTGTCTCACACTGCTGCGACGTCATTTCATTGTGACGTCATATATTTCCTATGATACGTTACACGGTGAAGCAAATTTTTTTTATATTGTTTCGTTTAAATTTCAATTTCATATAGCTCTCTGGCGGCAGCCTTGAGTTTTTAACTCACCTGAGCCGAAGGCTCAAGTGAGCTAATTCTGGATCGCCTTTTGTCCGTCGTCTGTTCTGTCTGTCTGTCTGTCTGTTCTGTCTGTCTGTCCGTCCGTCCGTCCGTCCGTCCGTCGTCCGTCTGTCTGTCTGTCTGTCTGTTAACTTTTCACATTTTCGACTGTCTTCTCAAGAACCGCTGGCCGGAATTCAACCAAACTTGGTACAAATTATCTTGGGTAAAGGGGATTCAAGTTTGTTCAAATGAAGGACCAGGCCCCAATCAAAGGAGATAATCACGAAATGCAAAAATAGGGTGGTGTCATTTTAAAATCTTCTCAAAGAACCACTGGGCCAGAAAAGCTGAAATTTATATGAAAGCTCCTGATATAGTGGAGATTCAAGTTTGTTCAATCATGACCCCAGGGGGTACGATGGGGCCACAATAGGGGATCAAAGTTTGACATGTGATTATATAGGAAAAATCTTTAAAATCTTCTTCTCAAAACCTCCTGGGCCAGGAAAGCTGAAATTTAATATGGAAGCTTCCTGTTATAAGAAGGATTTAAGTTTGTTCAATCGTGACCCCCGGGGGTACGATGGGGCCCAATAGGGGAATCAAAGTTTTACATATGATTATATAGATTTTCAAAAAAAAAAAAAAAAAAAATTTCAGTGCACGGATTCCAAGTGCAGATCTTTGTTCCAGTATATGAATGCTTAGACCTGTGTGCAAGTTTATCCTGTCTAGTCAATTTTAACCACCTTGTCGTTTTACTAACTATGTTTTATGTAAAGTGTTTTTCCATTGTTTTTCATTTATCTTATAGAGCTGCAATTTTTTTAGGACAGAAACATTGTACAGCGCATAGAAACTATATGTAATTTTGCGCTTTATAAATGTATAAAATTAATAAATAATAATAATAATATAGGAAAAATCTTTAAAATCTTCTTCTCAAAGAACCACTGGGCAGGAAAAGCTGAAATTTATATGGAAGCTTTCTGTTATAGAGGAGATTCAAGTTTGTGTTTGTTCAAAATCATGACCCCGGGGGTACGATGGGGCCCAATAGGGGATCAAAGTTTTACATATGATTATTAAGGAAAGATCTTTAAAAATCTTCTTCTCAAGAACCTCCTGGGCCAGGAAGCTGAAATTTTATATGGAAGCTTTCTGATATAGAGGAAATTCAAGTTTGTTCAAATCATGACCCCCGGGGTACCGTAGGGGCCACAATAGGGGATCAAAGTTTTACATATGGTTTATATAGGAAAATCTTTAAAAATCTTCTTCTCAAGAACCACTGGGCCAGGAAAGCTGAAATTTATATGGAAGCTTTCTGATATAGAGGAGATTTAAGTTTGTTCAAATCATGACCCCCAGGGGTACAATGGGGCCCCAATAGGGGATCAACGTTTTATATATGATTATATAGGAAATATCTTTAAAAATCTTCTCAAGAACCACTGGGCCAGGAAAGCTTACATTTATATGGAAGCTTTCTGATATAAAGGAGATTTAAATTTGTTCAAATCATGACCCCGGGGGGACGATGGGCCCCAATAGGGGATCAAAGTTTTTACATATGATTATTAGGGAAAATATTTAAAAATCTTCTTCTCAAGAAATACTGGGCCAATAAAAGCTGAAATTTATATAACAGCTTCCTGATTTAGTGGAAATTCAAGTTTCTTCAAATTATGACCCCCGGGGGTACGATGGGTCCCCAATAGGGGATCCAAGTTTACATATGATTCATAGGGGCAAATCTTTAAAAAATCTTCTTCTCAAGAACCACTGGACCAGGAAAAGCTGAAAATTATATGGAAGCTTCCTGATATAGTGGAGATTCAAAGTTTGTTCAAATCATGACCCCCAGGGGTATGGTGTGGTCCCAATAGGGGATCAAGTTTTCCATTTGAATATATATTAAAAAATTGTCTTCTAAAACCAAAAGACAACATTTACCTTAAAGCTCCTGATATAGAGTAGAATCAAAATTTGATCAGATCATAACCTCCCGGGGGTAGGGCAAGGCCAAACAGGGGATCAAAGTTTTTTTGCATAAAAATGTTCTTCTCCAGAATCACTGGGTCAGTTTTTAAGGAAACTTGAAAATTCTTTTCTAATCACCACTGCTGAGCCAGGGTCAAGGTCACTCAGGTGAGCGATGTTGGCCCATGGGCCTCTTGTTAGTTTACACTAAGTGTAAACCATTTTTGGTATGCTCTTTCTGTCTGTTTGATTAGTTTTTGCTTTTAAAATTCAAATAAAGATATTGATAATTCTATATTTCCTCAAAGCTCCTGATTGAGTGAATAAAATGTGGGAAAAATAATCCTTCATTAGTACGAGTGTGGGATAGGGAAAGTCCACCGAGGGGACAAGATTTGCAGTCTAGGACGAGTGATCAGGGCTGTCAAACAATGATTTATATCTGTTTCTTCTTGGTTCTAGATGCTCAACTACAGTACTCTCGGACTATGACTCGCCAGAGTTCCATCTATTCAACTTTCGGTATATCAAAGATGTGGCAGCGGCATATTACAGAAAGATAACAGCGTTCTCATAAACGAATCAGACAGATACCCCCTGTGCATGAACTCTACTGCAAACTTATGTGCAAATGTTTTTGTATTCAATATGATATTTGTTAGATAAAGTTTATTTTCTTATTATGTACTTTCAATTTCATATCCTCTTTTCCTTTAGAAGTTTGCAGGCCAATATCACACGATATATGTCCGGAAACTTTTCGGCCCGCAAGCTGACGTCATAATTGTACAAAAGTGGAAAATTGATTTGTGACGTCACAATAGAGCACGTTTCTTGACGTTACTGTTAAAATGTCAACAAACTTTTAAGTTTCAAATTTTTTCATGTTTTTCATTTAAAAGTGTTAAAAATGAATTTTTTGTTAGTTTCTAAATGAAATCGAAAGTATTTAATTTAATTTTACTTGTTACAAGCAATTTGATTGGCTGAGACCTGTGAGACAAGATTGCGCAACATCAATTATTTTGCATAATCCAACTTGCTCTTTGTGCCGTCCTAGAATGACGTCACAATGCATTTGACGTGTTGTTTCTACGTTTGTTGCTACGGCAAAATTCGTCCGCCTTATGCAAAATCCTTAATTATCTCGCAAGTTATTCATCAAATAACGTTTAAAATGCAATTTTCTGAATTAAATTAATAGGAACGAAGTTAATTTTGCCTAGGTTAACGATATAATCTAACTTGGTGCAGTTTACGCTTGATATAAATCCGCTTCGCGGATTATAAAGCGTAAACTGCACCAAGTTAGATTATATCGTATAACCTAGGTCAAATTAGCTTCATTCCTTAAAATAATAAATAGGGTTATAGACTTTTGCTATGGAAAAGAATATGAACGACCTCGTTTTTTGTCGCGAACGGATAGATCTCGCAAGTTCGGTCCGTCTACGCGGCAAAAAACTCGGTCGTCATATTTTCCCATACAAAGTCTATAACCTATAATGATTATCCTTTGCACATATGTACAAATTAGCACTTTTCTAAAGCTACATACGTATAAAATAATCTCCATTGTGAGGAAATAAAGAAAGAAAGCTTTAATTTTGTCCAATCAAAACAATTGTCATAAAGGACATTGGAATTATTGCAATTTTTACGACCGACTTATTATTACGTATATCTATACTCATACGCATGTATTCGCCTATTCATCACATACAATAAATGCCAACAACTTCCTTGTTACCATTTCTGAACTTTTGACCATTGGTATTTTCTCCAGACGAGTATTCACCCATTTATCGCATACAATGAATGTTTACAACGTCTTTATCACATTTCTCCCGTCTGGCACTTCGTCTGGTCGAGAGAAAAAAAATCATCAACACCATGAGGGGTGAATTACTGATGAATCTCATAATTCAGCCATTCTTCAGAAATAGTTTGCCGCAGGGTTTTCATCGGCATTCTTCATTCTATTTTCAGTCATGTGTGTACTTTGCTATTGTGTTAATCTTAGGAAAATAACACGAATTTTGATACCAAACATGTTGTATTTATTTTGTAAAATGCATTTCAAAAAGTCATGCTATTTAGCTAGAAACCCGAATTGCATAGTTATACAAATTGATAATGATTTTTCACAAATTTTGAGATCTTTCTCTGATCTATAGAAATTTTGTTGTGATGAGATTTTGAACTATACATGTGAAAAATATCATCGCTTTGTTTTTGTAAATCTAACATGTTGTCCCCAAATTTCCCCTGACCTTCGTAACAAGCAAAATGCTCAGCAGAAATAAAACAATATAAAGGTAGTAAATGCAAGTTGTATTTTTACATTAAAGACGCGTACATGTATACATGCCTTGGATATAACATTTATGAACATTTAGTGGGACTGTCTCTTTTTACTGTCATTTCTTTTGCGGCAAGTGCGATGTCGTGTTTTGATGCATGACTTCCGTAACGCATTTTTGAATAAAATAGATCGATTATGATGGAAAGAAAATAATCATTGATATTGTTATAAGTGTTGCATGCACTAATGGAAACACGTGATTCATATGGAACTAATGAGGATTATTTAATTTCCATATCTAAATAATCCCGTTTAATTGACATCGATTTACTGCGTACCTAATTCCTGGTGGTATCGGTATGTCAACTGTCTGGTAACCACTTGGCCAGCTTACTGATCCTCGGCCTGAACCGGGGCCTGAACATCAGTATGGTGAACTGTATTGCATAACGCAGTTTCTTAAACCAAACAATTTATAGCCTTTTTCCACGTACGAAGTATGCTTTACCTACCAGTAAGTCCTCTCTCTCTCTCTCTCT
>CAJDSM010004240.1:802-11466 GCA_903981925.1 Ostrea lurida
CAAACCTCATGTTGTTACTTGCTTCATTTGGTATGTTGTCTTGACAAACTTTGATAATATTAACTGAATCAATACCTAGACTACGTGGTCAGCTTTGAAATGCTTTTGAACTTTGTGTCTTTTTATTTTTTGCTGGTTTTATTTTCAAAATGCTGAAATTAGAAAAAGTGTACTATTTCTTTCAGACATTAAAAATGCAAAATATGTTAAGTTAGATGAATGTGAAGAGATCATATTTTCATACGGATAACAACATTAACATTGGCAATATGTTAGGAGGGGAATGTTATATCAGTAAAATCTTTGGTCCTTTCTTCAACAAAATATGAGTCATTGTATGATTGTTAAAGGTATTAATGTGTTATGAAAATAAGGGTTTTGTTGAAGAATGATGATTAAGTAGATGAAATTCAATGGCTATTAATATGATAAAAGTGACTTTATTGCTTGAGACTTTTCGAAACTTTCCGCGTTCGCTAAATCTACTTTCTTTAAGTAAATTATTTCTTTTATATTTATGTTTTCATAAAGGTGTATGCATTATTGGACTATTGTGTTTTTAAGTTGACCTGCATGGTTTTATACATTGGCAGTAAATTCTTATGGCGAGAGCGGAGATAGATCCAATATTGAAATTATTGACCATGTTATAAACATATCAAGTCAAAATATAGTAAATGGAATCTAAAGCATTGTGATCAAAACTAGCATTGATTGTAATCACGTTTGCCTGAAAACAAACTATTGACGTCACAAACAAGTGAAGTTAGAACTGCGATTAATGTAGATATTAGAGTTCATTTATAGTTGGTCATATTGGAATTTTTAAATTCATATGCAGTAGTCTTACGCTTGAAAACAAAGTAAATTTGAGGAGAATATTAACTCATCTGTGGACCGTGTTTTTAAAAACTAAATTCACTCTACTGAATAGTATGGAATCTTACTAATTATGTATGAATATCATTAGCTTCAACGTGATGGATGTAAACCAATGGTAAATTACTGGAACGTTTTGCAGAGATAGGCTATGACTTTTACAGTTTACGGCTGACTTGGCAGATCAATAATTAGATATACGGAGACTGTTTGTTCGTGTCATATCAGTATACATGAATTTACGTGATGAACGATGCAATGGTATGATGTTCAAATTGTTTCAACGTTTTAACACAAATTAGTGCGAGTTAAATTTCGCTGTTTTATAACGTTAATCATTAATCCAAAAAATATACAAAATGACTGTAGGGGGCAACACGGACTCCGACAAAGCGAAAGGCAGGTCACATCCGCGTGAGCCTTTAGTCGAAATAAAGTAAATGTAAACAGTAGTTTCAATATTTTAAAATCTATTTACTGAGGTTAAGAACTGAGACCAATTACATTAACATGTTAGGAAATGCACCAGCGTTTCATATAAGTTTGCTGGCGTAAAGCGATGTGCATTGTAGTTGTACAGTCAAGTTAAATTTTAAAAAGTGACAATTGTTGGGTACTTTTTATTGATTAGGAATTCCCACAAATAAAAAACGTTACTACTTTTTTTCTAAATCAGAATCCTTGCGTAATCAAATGTCAATAATCTTTGCAAAGAATGGAAATGTAGATTTCGCAAACTGTTATGACAATTGCCAACTGGAAAGCGGAGAAATGGAGGGCTTCATTATAATTAAACTTGGTCTACTATCTTTTTAGCTCATCGAGACGAAGTCGGGGGAGCTATATACTATTACCCTCGCGTCGGCGTCGGTGTCGGCGTCGGGTCCATCTTGGCTAAGTTTTTGGATAAAAAAAAAAACAAGTGTGCATTGATGCCTTAAATTAGCTTATTACTGGTCCAAATCTTGCCCAAACTTGTTATGGATTGATGGCTTCTGGGGTACTAGAAATGGAATCATAGGACTTAAATACTGAATCTGAGCCATAAGGCTTCGCGATGTGGAGGAAGATAAGGTTTTATTCTTGGTTATAAGTTTTTGGGCAAGTGTGGCATTTATGCTTATATCTAACTTTTCTGATTCCGATCTTCCCCCAAAACTAGACATGGATGATGCTTCTGGTGGTAATAAAGGAATGTATAGACTTAAATGTGAAAAAATCCCTGAAGCCTATTTAGGTTCGGATGCTGGAGGAAGATAGGATGTTAGTGCTTGGTTATGTTTTTGGAGCAAGTGTACTATTGCTGTTAATCTAAATTGATGACGGGTCTAATTATCACTAAACTTGCTGGAGGTGTATCAGGTGATTCTGAAGGACTATACACAGTGGTTGCTGTTCTGAGCTGTAGTGTGTCGGATGCTTTAAGAGAATGGTGCTCTTTTAGAACTGGTTAAAGTTTTTGGAGCAAGTTTGCCTATAATGGGTCATATCTAATATTTACTTTGTCCAATTTCACCAAACTTTCATGGATGTTGTCCGGGTGTACTGACTTAGATGATTCCTGAATCTGAGCTGTAAGGTTTCGGATGCTGGAGATGCGATGTTGTTAGATAGGCATATTTGAGTGTTTGTTTGTTTAGTTAATTATATCTGAATAATTACTTGTCAACTTCACCAACCTTTAATGAATGGTCTGTTAGGTGATACGTTTAGATTGATGCTGAATTGTGACCTGTAGGTTTCGAATCCTGGAGATTGTGATTTTCTTTAAATAGCCCATATTTGAGTATTCATTGTTCAGTTTAATCATATCTTAATTATACTGGTCCAATTTCACCGAAACTCTCATGGATGGTCTGTTGGGTGAATATCGACTTAGAAGATGCTGAATCTGAGCTGTAGTTTCCGGATGCTGGCTGGAGATGTGATGTTGTTTAAAAAGGATATGTTGAAGTATTGCTTGTTAGTTTAATTTATCTAAAAAAATTTTGTCCCAATCTTTCACAAAACTTCATGGATGGGTTTATCGGGTTGATAACGAGACTTTAGAAGATGCTGGAATATGGAAGCTGTAGGTTTTGATGCTGAATTATGTGAATGTTGTTTAAATAGGCAAATATTTGGAGTATTGTTTGCTCAGTTTAATCTTTATAAAAAAAATACTTGTCTTAATCTTCACCAACTCTCATGGCGGTTTATCGGGTGCATACCGACTTAGAAGATGCTGAATTGAAGCTGTAGGTTTCTGATGCTGAGATGTGATTGTTTTGTTTAAATAGGCAAATTATCAGTTTATTTCTAATAATTGTACTTATCCAATTCTTCACAACTCTCAATGGATGGTTTATCGGGTGATACCGACTTTAGAAGATGCTGAGTCTGAGCTGTAGGGTTTCGGATGCTGGAGGTGTGATGTGGTTGTTTAAATGGCAAAATTTTCAGTTTTATCTTCTAATTAATTACTATTCAATCTTCACCCCAAACTCTCATGGAATGGTTTATTGGGTGATTTACCGACTTAGAAAATGGCTTGAATGTGAGATGTAGATTTGGATGCTTGGAGATGTGATGTTTGTTAAAATAGGCATATTTGAGTTATTGGTTGTTCAATTTCATCAAATTCGATTAAGAATGGTTGTCTTGTGATCTAAATGTATTTGATTGGTTTAGATGCGGTATGAATGATATTATAACGATATGGTATGTATGAATTATATGATTTGTATGACAATTGATTATATACGATATGAGTATATATTTGTATTGATATTATACGATATGGTTATGATACGATATTATACATATATTTACATTTAGTTTAATCCCTATAAAAAGCATTTATACTTTATTTGATGATATATGGCTTTACATGCAAAGACCGAATCACCAAATTTTGGTTTGGGTATGAATACAAGAACTACTTACACGGCGTTTTAAAATATGTAAATATATGAACTGTTTTTAGGTTGAAAATGTATAAAATGTTGGACAATTTTGATGTTTTTATTTTCAAGAAAAAAATTGATTATATACTTGGGTTATTAATTTTTTTTTAATTTTGCACTCCTTTTTGTTGTGTACAATATGACATCATATTATACAATATGGTATTGATACGATGTTATATGATATTATGGTATGATACGATATGGTATGATACTATATTATTTACGATATGATATGGTATGATACGACATTTAATTATGATATGGTATGATATTATACGATATGGTATAATATTGTTACGAAAATTATGCAATATGGTAGATACGATATGGTATGATATATTATGATACAATTTGGTGTGATACGATATGGTATGATATGGCATTATATGATATGGTATGATACCAATATTATATGATATGGTATGACACGATACTGATACGACTATGGTATGATATGATGTTAATATGATATTGCTATGACATATGATAAGATAATGTTATTATACGATTATGTATGATATTGTATTGATATGATATTATACGATATGGTATAATAATGAATTATCACGATATGATATGATACAATATTATACAATATGGTATGATGCGAATTATTACTATACGAAGTAGTCATGATATGATTTGGTATGATATGATAAGTTATGATAACGATATCATATGTTATGGTATTATACAATATGGTGTGATACGATATTATATGATATGGTATGATACAATATTGTTATGATACGATATGTATTATCCAATATGATATGGTATGATACGTACCATATGGTATGATATAATAGATATGGTGTGCTGCGATATTATATGATATGGTATGATATGTTATGATATGATATGGTATGATATGTTATTGACATGATATGGTATGATACAATATTATACGAAATTGTATGATACGATATTATATGCTATGAAACGATACGATATTATACGATATGTTATACGATATGTATTTTAATATGATACAACTATTTATGATCATGCTTTGATATGATACAAATAATCTAAATATGGTATGATACGATATGGTATGATACAATATTATACAAATTTGGTATGATAAACAATAATTTACGATTATGGTATGATAATATGGTATTGATACGATTTATTATGATACAATATGGTAAGACACAATATTGTTTGATATGGTATGATACAATATCTATACGATATGGAAATAATACGATATGGTATAAGAGATATACGATATTAAATTATTATAATATAATATTACATAATATCATATTTATAATATCAATGATATCATATAATATGATTTATATAATATATCATATTCACATTATATCCTATATTCTTTAATAAATAATCATAATGTGTGTATTAATAATATATGATATAGATTTATATTATGTACATTACGATAGTTTTTTTAGTATTGTGTAATATTATAAAGTGTAATGATGAAAATCCTGTGGGCTAAAATAAAGCATAAATATATAATAATGGTGCAATATAAAAGTGCTTGTCCCGTCGAGGTGAGTTTGTAATATTTGATTACTTATGTTATATATTCATTGATCAAATTGATAATTTTGTTACAAATAAATGGACCAAAACTGCAAGAATCAAAACTATGATGAATCAATTTCAAAGGTTTAAGAACAGAAAAAGAGACTATTAAAAGCCATGTTAATGTAAATATCTTTCAATTGCTTACTTTTATCATTTTAGATAAATTAGATATATCATGATCAGGATATGGATATATAGAGGATATTCAATGTTTTGTTGTTGGATAGAGAATTTATTTCACGATTGAGACAGGTATTTTTGATATTTTTACGAGTGCGTAGCACGAGTGAAAATATGAAAAATCTTGTCTCACGAGTGAAATTTATTCTCTATCTAACAACAAAAACATTGAATTCTTCTATTTATTACATTTTCTTCATTTTTAGCTATCCAGCCTACGCCATGTTCATACTCAACTACATTTTATAGAAATTGCTACGCAGGGATTCGCATAGAAATATATCGACAAAACGAGGAAATCGCCATTTCGGTATTCATGTATTTATTGATCAGATCTAAAAACAAATCGATACATGTACTGTACTATTAAGGCTTGTAAGCACACGATTGACTTTTGTCGTAGTTTTGAATCGTTTCGAATCTAGGCCCGACATCACATAAAAGATGTCGTGTATCAGGAGAAAACCTAATAATCTGCGGCTTTTGTTTATATTTAAGTTTTAAACTACATTATAACTCACCATAACTATGATAACATGCAACATTGTCGCTAATTCGGCTAAACCCAACAACAATTTGTAGGCCCTAGATGTAAACAAATCACAAAATGTTGATCGATATGACGTGAGGTCATCTTATTACAAGACGATGACGTACTTTATGTATCGATAGGTAGATCCAACAATCCCTCTACAGCTGAAAATTAAATTATTTTGGTATTCAAATAAGAAAACCACGAACGTTTATTAAATATTACGTAAAATTAAGGTTATCATTAGTATTGCGGATTGATATTGCGGCAATGTAGACCGGAAATTGTTATTTTCTCATTTGTTGAAAATAACACTTTTTGTTATTTTCACACTATGAAAATAACAAATTCTATTCAACGGATAAATTTCAATAATTCCACTGCTGAAGATGTAAATAAACAGGTGCAAGTTGATTGATAAGCTACACTGAAAATGGTTAAATGTTATGCATAACTATAATCATGCATGTAAATTAATTACGATTGATTGATTGATTATTTATTGTTTTACATCCCACTCGAGAATTATTTCACTCATATGGAGACGTCACCAATACCGGTGAAGGGCTCCAAATTTAGATCTATGCTCGGCACTCAGGGCCTTTGAGCAGGGAGGGATATTTATCGTGCCACACCTACTGTAGCACGGGGCCATGATGGGTTTTTTCGGTCTCATCCGAAAGACCGCCCAATTCAGTCGCCTCTTACGACACGCAAGGGGTACTGAGGACCTATATTCTAATCCAGATCCCCACAGGGTGAGCATCTTTGAAAATATCTTCTCCAGAACCACGGAGCCATAAAAACTCAAACATAGATTGAAGATTCCTGACATAATGCAGAAACAAAGGGGTTTGGTGGTACCATGAAGGGAACACAATTTTTATTTTTTTAAATATTTTTCTCCATACCACGGAGTCAGAGAAGTTAGAATTTTCATGGATGTTCTTGACAAAGTGCAGGAAAAGGTTTGTTAAAATCATGGTCACATGGTTTGTATGGGACCATCAAATTATGCATACATGTACTTAGATGAAACTATTTGAATGTGGGCCAAGGTGACTCGGGTGAGCAATGTGGCCCATGGGCCTCTTGTCACATTGTTCATCATTTTAGCCAGTTTAAAAACAACACAGCTAGTTTTGAACATGCAAGTTACGACATACATGTCAAAACGTTCCGTGCAAACACTGATACATGTAAGTTAAAAGACTTGGGAAATATCTGAATTAGGAAATAAATCTTGTTTTAATCAAGATATCTAAGATGGTCATGTGTTACACATGTATTTTTGACCTGCTGTGTAAACGGGCCTTAAAACGTAATAACGAAATCATCTAAGTACTAGCATTTGGATATGTTTAACGATAGCGAGATTCCATACGACTGACTTGAACATTTAAACCTACGTTTCGTAGGTTTAAATGTCCAAGTCAGTCGTTGACTGTAAGTCAGCCCATCTTGCAAACCCACTATAAATTTGCATGAAGTAAGATATACCGGTATTTAAGTTTTTACGAAGGTGTTTGTATGAAAATATAATTTCTTTAATTTTATGTCCCCGAAATCTTCGATTCGGAGGCATATACTTTTTGGTCTGCATGTTTGTCCGTTTGTCTGTTTGTCCGCAAAAACTTATATGCCTCCGAATCGAAGGAGGT
The DNA here is from genome assembly GCA_903981925.1 of Ostrea lurida. Taxonomy (NCBI): domain Eukaryota; kingdom Metazoa; phylum Mollusca; class Bivalvia; order Ostreida; family Ostreidae; genus Ostrea; species Ostrea lurida. The sequence goes on from CAJDSM010004240.1 coordinate 8,566, forward strand.
CAAAAATGTTGGTACCAATAAAAGGGCTTGTCATAAGGAACAACATTGGCCATAAATTTTGAATGGCAAGTGATATGACTTTGCATGTGTGTTCCTTTGACAAGCCCCTTTTTTGGTACCAACATTTTTGACCTCCTGACCTTGAAATGTTACCTCCTTTTCAAGACTTCAGCATTGGCCATAACTTTTGAATCGTAGGTGATAGGACTTTCGTATTACACATGTGTATACCTAATGACAAGCCCTTTCTACTGGTACTAACAATTTTGATCTCATGATCTTGAAGTTTGACATACTTTTCAAAAACGTTTACTTTGGCCATAACTTTTGAATGACAAGTGATATACTTTTCAAATTTCACATGCGTAATCCTTTTGGCAAGCCCCGTCCACTGGCATGTGGAATCCAGCGGCATCACTGTTTCACAAATACAACTTGTTTTTGTTCAAATACATCTTGTTTTTGTTGGGGGGGGGGGGGCAATAATACATGCTAAATTTATAGAGTTTAATGTCAAATTCTAAGTGATTTAAAGCAAAAATTAATCTTATCGCGGATTTGTTAGCTATGAAAGTTTTTAAAATTACACCACGTTTACAAAAAAATCCATAGTCCTTTTGCTATATATGAAATACATTGCATGATCATTATATATATCTTAGTATAGAAACTATATCGTGTTTGATATATAAATCATGTCACTAAAATTTTAGTCTAAAGAAAATGTACATATCTCGTAATAACCATAACCAATATTTGAAACCTGTTCTTTGCATTTATATGTTCATTTGACGAGATAGAATTTTTAAAATGAACGATGAGTTATATGTACAGTGGAAAGTTGCTTTCTATATTTTTTCAAGCACAGAGAAATATGATTCTTTTGTGGTTTTTCAATTTATAATCAGATGATTCGCATGGTCAGTTCAACGACCCTAAGGAAAAGAAATCGACAACCATTGTAAAATCAACGCCTTTCATGTCTGCAGACAATGACATGGTTGATGTATCAGGGAAAAGGAAACTAGATGATAAGGCGCTATCCTCAGATGATAGTCAATCATATCGAAAGAGAATTGCCGTAAGTAACGATTACTTTACAAATCCCTTTGGTGGAAAGGCATGTTGTAAATGGTTTTAAGATTTGAGTTTATTTGAATTAATTGCTTATCCGCCTTTGTCGGGAGAAACAGATGGCTTTTAACCCGTCATACAAGATGGTGTGCCTCGAAATTAAGTTACCAGTTTTTCTAGTTGTTTAATTCAGATTGTGTAAATATTTTGAACTTGTACTTAAATCTGGATATCATAACCAAACATTATCAATTCACCACACACTTATCAATGCACGTTAGTGCATTAGAAAGAAATATGTAAACACCGTGAATATGGAGGTTACTATTGGTTACTTGGACACCATGTAAAGTGTACTAGTTGAGGGGTCTATTATATTTCCTACATTGAGTGAGAGAAATCAGCGAATACGTTTGTAAGACATAGGTAAGAATAAAATGTCATACATGGAATATAATGATGATGTGAATACCACGTACAAAGTGCATTTCCAGAGTTTGTAATTTCTCAAAGATATGATAAAGTTTGCGTTTCATGTGAGTGATTTTGATCTCTAATGTTCTTAAAAGTACTAATTCTGTGTTTTCCTGAAATTGTGGAATGTATAAAACAGCTAGAATCCATTTGTTAACAATTTAACATTTTCTATGTCCCCGCCATATATTGGTCGGGGGCATATAGTGTTACCCTGTTCCGTCATTCCGTCCTTCCGTCATTCTATCATTCCGTCATCATTTGGTTTCCGTTCATTATCTCTGCAACAGTTCAATACAATGAACTAAAATTTGATATATGGATACGTCACGGGAATATGCAGGTCAAGTTAGAATTCGGTCATGGTCCGATGCTTTTTGACAGAGTTGGCCCTCTTGAACTTAGAAAAAAATCAAAATTTTCTGTTTCCGTTCATTATCTCTGGAATGGTTGCACACATTCAACTCAAATTTAAAACATGTGTACGTCACTGGAATATGCAAGTCAAGTCACAATCTGGTCACGGTCCGATGATTTTTGACAGAGTTAGCCCTCTTGAACTTAGAAAAAAATCAAGTTGTACCGGAAACACAGTTACTTTATATCGCCTCGATAGATTTTTATGATTTTTTGTGGGTGAGTTGAACTTTATGAGACGAGTTTTGAAAAAATTCACTCCCGGTTCTCAAAAGAGTGAGTCGGGACTTCCGTTTAAAGTTTATCCGGGCGTTTTCTCAGAGATTATATGGTGTAATAAATAGAATTTTCAGTGATGATAGACCTATATCTGAGGATGTTAGCGAACCAAGCTTTTACTTCAGCGACATTTATATTTTTAAATAAAGGTCTACTTTCGTTTGTAAAATTCTCATTTTCTTCAATTTTTGCATATTTTTTTATTGAAATTCGTAAGAGAGTTAAGATTTATATGTGATCATGTTATAACTGAATATTTTACTTCTGCTATACTTGAAAAACTCATCACATTTTACGACTCATATCTCAATTCATTCAGGACGGAAGACCTTTTTGTTGTCGCGACAACAAGCGTCTAGTTATTATTATTATGATTTTCCCTCACTAAAAATGCAATTACTCAAAAACGGTTTGACCGATTTTCATGAATTGTTGCATGTGAAATAGTTTCTATATGAGGTATCTATAAAACTCCGGTTTTTAAAAAAATCTACTTCCGGTTCCGAGATAATAACTTCCGGCTAAATTTCGTTGTCCGAGAGTGTTCTCATAGATTGTTTGAGTTTGGGAAATGAGATTTTCAGCGATGATAGACCTATGTCTATAAAGTTTCTTTGGTATCATGTTTTTTTTGTGTGCAATACTTTCTGTCGAAAA
>CAJDSM010004242.1:0-15179 GCA_903981925.1 Ostrea lurida
GAACATCTCTGCTAAGGTCATTCTGAAATGTGTTTATAAATACATGAAAACCATTTCAAAAAAAAAATTTGAACTCATTCAAGACATTTCGTTTTCTTCTATAAATATTCATTATTATAGATAGATTAATCTAAAGATTCAAATATTATATCAATATTCATGTTCCAAAACACACCACATGTTTGTAAGTTTTTAAAAAAAGACTTGATCCATATAATCTAAAAGAAATGTAGTAGAAAGACAAATTATTTTGGAAAAACTATTCAGGTTTGACAAACCCCTGGAAAGAAACATGCCTGGTGTTTGGAACATTTTTACCACTAGGTGGCGAGCTCTCACCTCCAGTGGTTTTGTTCGGATGTTCATTATGAATTCCCTGAGATCCCCTGAACATCTGACATTGGGAATATCCCCCTTCATCATTCTCTCCACACCATCAGATTTATGAAATATCTACAATTAAAACATAGTTACTCTATTACTACTGCCATTTGAGTTTCAATTATTCCATTACTGTAAGCCCAAGTCTTTCCCATTAAAAGCGTGTATCTACAGTGCCCTACAGACCTGATACAGAAGCTTCCGATCCTTTGACCCGCCTTCGTATTTGTCTTTCTCTAACATTTTGTAGTTGTTCTGTATCAACCCTAGATATTGCTGAATTCCCTTTTCTGTTACGAAACACTTCCTATGAGTAGTTAATTCCTGCAGAGAAAGTCCAACTTACAATGATTTTAAACAAGTTTTACATTTCTGAAAGATGTACAAAAAGATNTCCTATGAGTAGTTAATTCCTGCAGAGAAAGCCCAACTTACATAATACAATGATTTTAAAAAACTTTTACATTTCTGAAAGATGTACAAAAAGACTTCAGTAAATACTTGGTTATATATCATATCAAATACCTTCCACAGTGGACTCATGTAAGCGTGATTTTCTCCAAATAAAAGCTGAAAAGTGGAATGTACAACTATAAACAAGAAGAAATAGATTAAACACTTATTTCACATCTCTCAGGGAAACAGTTAAACTACCGATGCCCATACAGTTTGTCATAGATTCAGTTTGTCATAGATTATAAGTATTTGAAATGAATGCAGTGTGCAAGACTGCAAGTAATTAATTGAATGAAAGCAGTTGACTAAAACACACACATAATAATCGGCAGTTGGCAGGTATATCAGTATATATATGTACATGTACCATGCAACTATCACAGAAAATTATATTTTGTACACTACATGTATTTGTTAACTTTGAACTTATTTCATGGTTATGATGATGATAAACAAGATGTGTTTGTGAAACACTGATGCCCCCGGATTCCACATACCTAAGGAAGGGGCTTGTCATAAGGAATACACATATGATATATGTTTAATTACCATTCAAAAGTCATGACCAATGTTATAGTGCCCCCGGATTCCACATACCTAAGGGAAAAAGTAAATTAAAGATTCTGGGAGAAAAAAAAGTTGAATTACCATGCTTTGTTATCTACGTTTATATCTAATAAATGTATGACATTCAGAATAATGAAACAAATACTGCATGTCGTTGAGGGTAACGTTTAAAACATTGTCAGCCCTTGAAATCCATTGTCAACCTTGATTGGTTTTCTTGGGTTGAAAATTTTCAATGGTTCCCTAAATGACAAGCACTTNATTGTCAACCTTGATTGGTTTTCTTGGGTTGCAAATGTTCAATGGTACCCTAAATGACAAGCACTCTATATATATCATGTGGTAGCTTTCAGCCAGACACTGTTCAATCTCATATCCTGTTTAATCTGATATAAAATTTATTTCCAATAGCATGTCAATTAACTAATTTCACCGCNTTTAATCTGATATAAAATTTATTTCCAATAGTATGTCAATTAACTAACTTCATCGTCTGCCATAAGCCCTGTTAGGGGTTGCTTGTAACGTCTCCTACGACCAGACTCTGTCGCCCTTTAATGTCGCCAGCTATGATAAGCCGCATTCAGCGCACGTAAGTTGTTCCAACGCGAGACTCAGCCGGCTCTGCGTGTACCTACCAGAGACTCCTCGCGCTCGTTCGGCTCGTCCGAGAACGAGTCACTTTCGTCAACATCGCAGGTATTGAACACCCGCCTGTAACCTTTAGATCTTCCCTCGTGCCCACCCACCGTTATTTTAGGGCGGCATACGTCCCTGCAGCTTTTGTAGTACTGGTTATAATCCACATTCGAGTGGTGGTACGTGGCACTCCGCAACGAACCGTTACGCCCCGGACAAACGTGACGTTTGCTCGGCAGAGAACGCACTCTTTAATTCTCCGCCCGAGCTACAGTCAAGCTTTGTTCCTCCGAGCTCGTTACACGCCTTTGGCCGATTGTCGCCTTTCCTGAATCCAGATCAATCTGTAACGAATCCTCCACTCGTTCGTCCATTTTTCCTTGGGAAGCCCCGCTGCCGCACACAACAACATCCTTACCCCCGTGGTTTTCTTTGAGAACGGATCCTTGGCCTGGCCCAGCTAGGTCCTACACGCACGCCTGTGACTGAAGGCGCACGCCGTTAAATTTAATGCCTTACGTAACTCTGCCATAGGGTTGGCGGTAATCCGGAACTAAGTGAGTACTCTGAGCAACGACAATAAAGCGCAAGCTTAACGCTTAAGCGCTTTAAAAATTATAATCGTTATATCTAGCCAGGTCTTCTACATACAATCACTTTAATAACTTGGCGTAATTTACTCATTGGGATATCTAAATGTACATCTACCACAACAACGTGTGATTATATATTGTCACAGGCGAATTTGACAGTGGATTATCATTTGGTCTCTTGCCGTGATTGAAAACACTAGTAAATGAGGATTACAAGCCCCTATTCTACCAGTCCTTAACATACACCATCTCCTCAAACCCCCTGATCAGCCACCACCGTGGGCGACCCCTATTAGTATACATGAGAAATTACAAATACCCAGACGAGCTTACGCATCGTCTCTGCGGCTGCATGGAGAATGTTAATATTGTAACCCACTAATAGACCTAGTAATATATTTGAAAAACACAAGTCGTTCACAGTCGCCACCCCCTAGGAACCAGCACTTTCCATACGCCTCATACTTAATCAGACCTGTAAACTTTATATATTCATCTACATACCCGCGGGACCAGAATATACACACATTAACCATGGCCGTCTCACGTTCGACAACGTTCTTCGCTCACTCGAACAATAGCTGCTATACCGAACCCTGTTCCCTTTTAGGCACAATATGTTGTGCCGTCATTCATAGGAGCGGTATTGAATGAAATACATAATCATTCCTACCGCCGATATCCGCGACCTGTGCAGATTTTCTCGTCTCCTATGGCGAGCCCTGGAGTCATTACATTCACTGAGTAATCTCCTCTCCATCATCCTCTGCTTCCTCCTCACCCCCCTTCCAAGTTTAGACGGTTATCTTCAGGGATTGGCACACGGCTCCAGTTGGCACATCTACTCAATCCATCCCACTAGGGGAGTGTATATACAATACCATTAAAAATAGTTTCCCAAATCATGCAGAAGAAACGACCGGTCTACATGTCATAAATATATGACAACACGTTTAGCAAATCGAAAGACAAACGCGCGCTATGGGCAAATGCCTCCGGGATCGGGGATCACCGCTGACTGTAGATTGTGGTAAAGCATGAAGGGTTAGTAAACTGCCGGGCCGGGGGTCCGGGCTGATCCTAGCTCTTTCCTCCTGCGCACCACCAGTGGCGACATTCCGCTCAATAGACATCGTAACCTCTCGGAGAAGACACTCTCTCCTATTCTCTGTAATATATATCCGATACTCCGTGTCTTTGCCTTCACTCGTGATGTGTACTATGCCAGCCGCGCGCATTCTCCCGCCTCCCTTAGCGTGTATAGAGTTCAATCTCGCTACGCTATATCAAAAGACCTTAGTGGTTCCTCGAGCACCTAGCTATTGAACTTGGGACTTTTACCACTCTGGCGTAAATTCGATTGTAACAATGTCCCTTCATTGTGCACATAGAGATTAATTTAACTTGGTATAGCATAGTCTCGAGTGGCAAAATTTAACTTTCTCAAACTAGGGCCACTACATAAATTAATTTTTGTCCGCAATACAAACATTCCGATGCAGTGAATCTCTGCATACCCTCTTCACTCACATTGAGCTTGCATCCTAACCGACATAGCATATAGGCATATATGCGAGCTGCTGTCTATTTCAAGACGGGCCATTATTCCAATCGCCCCAATTTAAACCTCACTTATAATCTGTGGCATTATTAACTTGGTGAGCTATATCTGCCGAAAATATATCTCCGGATATACCTCTCTCTTCATGAAATATTCTTTCAATGGACCGTGCATTTGTTGCTGAAAAAACTTTGCATTTTCAATCTCAAGTGGAAACTTGTCACTGCCTGTGTATCATTTTTGTGTGCCAGCACTACTTATATCACAGTCTTCCGGCATTTTCGTATGCATAATATTAATCGGGCCTGCGTGACTCGTGTTCCTATTTCATATACTGTGGCGATTGTGACGGACAACGACCTCAAATCTCGGTAATGGCAGCGCAATTGTCGCCGGGAACTTGGACACGATTTGGAACTCACAGCGATCGCCTAACCCAGGGGAGTGCCGGTTTATTGGAGCCGGGCCCCCCTCTAAGAAACTGATCAGTTACCCACTGGTATTCAGGCGTTATTTATTTCCGATTGTAATTGCTACTTTTTTCGCTAGTTCGTCCGTTCATAATGTGCATGTGTCTAAACTGAGAGGTTATATATCAAAGTGTGTAATAAGGATATAATTTTTATTTAATAGTATTGCCACAGATAAAGAGAAAAGAGTTTAAATATTTACTTAAAAAATAAATGTATATATTATATGCATGAACAATACTAGTATTTTACATTACAGTGTACAATAGCCATAATTATAAAGAACAAGGAAGAACAAAGTTATTGTCTGATTTTTAATAGAATTTTTTATTACAGTCTACGCTAGTTAGCCAGTCAAGCACCTATTCCAAGGTAGGGTCGCCTGCATTTTAGATTTCTACAGAATCTTTTCATTTTATAACATCAATTATTTTCCTATGCTGCTTTAATTTTATTATTAATGTACAGGACTTATTAAATACTACTGTCAATTTAGGAATACAACATATATTCGATGTATCTAAAACAACAAACAAAAATATTGAATAAATAACAAAAATGGATAAATAAATTAAGATAAATAAAAAACAAACTTATTCTTAACAGATAATTCGTTATAAGTTAACATATATAACGCATATTTTAAAAAGTAGGGTCTTCCTTTACCCTGTAGCGCTGTTAATAGATACACAACAACACATCCAATCGTGCTTATATCAGGTTTTAAATAGTTTTCAATTAAAATAATTCCAATAGATGAGTTATGAATAAAATAAAGAACTTGCAAGTCAAAGATTAATAAATTAAAATGTATATTTTAAATAATTTTTAAAATAAACAAATAAATAAAAATAAAAAACCATGCTTAAACAGAATTTCGTATAATTTAATTATAATCGACAATATTCCATATAAGATAAAAAAACAAAAAATAATAATAAATAAAAAATTAACTAAATAAATATTAAAAAGAATAATATAACAGTAAAAAACTAAAAGAATAAATTTAATGGATTACTAAGTATTTACACCACTCAGGACTTTATATGCAATGATTCCATGGGAACTAAGTTTTTAATTAATTAGGTTTCTTAAATAATTTTAAATTCAAGTTTTAAACTTTAATTTACTAACATCACAAATTCATACCAATAGATTAATGAAATTTAAAAAATAACAAGAAACAAATACTTTTTAATTAGATTCCCAACTAAAGACACCCAAATCGGTGATTAATATTTCAGATTTTCAATATAGTTAAATTCTTCAAAATAAATTCAAAGTAAATAAAAGAATAAATATAAGGTTCTTAATTGTAGGATACCTCCACCGTTAGGTTAAAGAACTGGCCAATGTCACAAGAACGTGATAGCTAACATCTCTCATTTTGTTAATCTCACATTAATGTCATCACAGCCACGGGAATAGTTCCCACTACACCATTTTATCAACCTGAAAATAATTAATCCGATAATATTTCCATATAAATATATAAAATAGAAGAAAAAATATAATACTTTACGGAGACTAATTGAGACTTTGCACCGCTTGTAGGGGGGAAAAAAAATAGATTTTCTTATTGCAATGATTCATTATTAAGGTTAAGATCATTTAGAATCTAACTTTTAAAATTAATTTTATCTACACACTACACAACTTCACACTACAAATACGAGATAAACGTTATCATCGCCTTGAGTCACCTCCAACCTCGCGATTCTGTCCGAGTCCTAACTCGGAATTAATAATCGTCACTTCTCAACGTCGCTTACCTTACGGTCACTCCGGCCCGGGTTCAACCGCATCCGGTTTCCTTCTGGCCCGGCGCTATGGGCAGCCTTTACGCAAAAAATCGCCCCAGCATCCTCTCTTAACTTCATCTCTTAGTAGAACATCGCCGGTTAATCCTGTTTTAAAGAATCACCTGATGACGCCTTTTACCCGGGGCTTGCTACTTAACCAGGCCTCTCCCGCTTCAATCTAGTGACCCTTCCCGTTTCTTTTTTTCGTTATTGTATTCTTAAATCAAAAAAATCCTTGGAGTATGAAATATCAACGCGTTTCCATGCCATGTATTATTGGATGCGAAAAAAAATGCCAAAGTTTTTTAGCCAACAAATGCACAGTCCATGAAAAATATGCGATAATTTGTTATTCTTGACTCTCGTACCCATTTTTACCAACCAGATCTCGAAAAGCCAATCGAAGTGCACATCATTTGATTTCATTTCATCTATCGAGTGGGTAATATATTCTGCTGAAATTTTGCATCGGAAGACTACGTGTATTCACTGGGAATATATTCTGCAAGTTTCAAACAAGCACTATGGCAATATTAAGGAAGAAAGGAAAGAATAGAATAACTCAAAATATTCGGATTTGTGAGCAGGTGACCCCGGCCCGGCCCGGCGCGGCCGGCCAGTTTCAATTACCCTAACCATCATCTTACCAATCAATCGCTTGCTGTATTTTCTTGAGTTCCATCATCTTTTCAGACTATGCACAAACAAGTATATACCGACATTCAGTGATTCTAAGCTGTTATAAAACACGCCCGATGCACTTTACGACTGTACAACCTCACTTTAAATACAATTTACAATTGCTGACTTTTCACACAAAGCCTGTGTAAACACCAGGATGACGACTGGGGAAATGGTAGAGAAGGTGTCTGTGACCCGCGAACCTAGGTAACGCGGGGACGATTTCGACCCAAAGAATTTTCTACCTCAGCTACGTTTCAACCTCAGAGCGTTTCGACACAATTTCGGTGTCGAAAACGTCTTTTTTCTATAAAAGATCGGATGTGGTTCTCGACCTCATAAGACCGTTTTCGACCCAATCTCAGAAATTCTTTGGTCGTAAGAGGTTGTATGGAGTGCCCTCAGCATACAATTGGACAGCGTGTGTTACACACAGATCTCAATTATCGTCACTCACACCCGCAACTCTGCTTCTTATGATTTATTTTTCCAAAAGCTGCGGTCGCTTTTGGGTCCAACTACCCTAACTGGCACCCAGACTCTTTTTATTCATGTTTAACTGGAGTATAAATGCAAGCCCCTTCTTCGAATATTTCATACTCTTGGGTGTTAACGAATGGTGTATGGATGCCTTCAGACGTATAATTGGTGTTGTACCACAAAATTCCTCCATCATTATTGTCTTTACACCCGCATGTGCAAACGATAATAAGACCCCCTGATAAGTCTCATTCTGTAGTTTTGCTCAGCAAGGCGCCAGCTGTCCCATTTGATTTCATCGCGTATTTAACCCTGCATTCGCAGATCGACAATTATCTTCATGTGCTTCCAGTCTATAATTAGCTAACGCCATAACTTCTTCTCATGTCTTATTATCGCTTATTGTATTGCAAGGCCTCTATTTTCTGTTTAGGACGATGGTTAGATTATCATAACCAATAAAAATTCGTAGAATGAAATTTAAGGCAGGAAATTGTTTTTTGATATCTTCCCCCCAGTTGATAGCTGGTGCAAACTCGCCCTGCCCCCTAGTACATAAGCTCTCCGAATTATTATCAAACATATTGTCTTATATTACAGTGCGACTACCTGTTTTCTCCTCGTGACTCCCGGACTGGCCGATATTACGCGCGCATACAGAAATAATTTTCCTCGCAAGAAGATATATGATTACCGCAAGGCTTAATAACTTCTCGAATCCTCTCGAACCCATCCTTTGCGTTCAGCTGCGCTAGATTCCCGCAGCGACCTGGTTTACAATACAAGGGGTTGACCCATAGGGTCCAATAGGGCTCCCTGAAACGCAGTCTCCACATTCCTGCGGCGACTGATGCCTTCTGCTAAGGAACCCACCACGAGTAGGGTTGTCACCTTACCCTTTGAAGCAGAGCCACCAAACACAGCAGATTGGGCTCTATACGTTAAGTTACATCTCTCGTAATCAGATATTACTCATTTAATCTGTTTTTGCTCGAAACTGGAACTCAGTTTATAGGGCTACGGCGACGTTTAACAGTCGGACCCCAGGCGCTCCCCATGTATTCTTGTTACAATGCACTGGTCACTGTATAGGTCTACCCCTCTATCTAGACCTACACATCATCTTACAGGCACATTAATCATGGGTACCAATTGTGGCAGACGCGTTCCCTAGGTGGTTGTAATTGCTAATGTGTATCTTTATTTCGAAAAGTCATAAAATTTTATGATAAAATGACAGCCAATTTTAAATACCAAGACGCTTCTTGATCGTGCAGTCCAATTACTTCTGCTGTATTAGTTCTTGAATTGTTGCTACACTTTAGCCCATCAGAAATATTGGAAGCGTGATCAAGATCTTGGTTATTAATCAGATGATAAATTGACACTGCAATTTTCTACAATTATAAGAAATTGTTAATAGAGTATTTTTCTATTGTTGCTTGAGGGGGTTTACATTGATATTGTTAGACGCCAAAGAATGCTCGGAACGATATATAACAAACAACTTTTTTCAGACCATAGGCGTCCATGTTAATTTTGTCAAATTAGAAGCTCGCCTACCTCTTCTATGAGATATTAGACAATATGCTTTTGTAGACACATGAAAAGAATCTTCTGTCTGCTCTTAGCCATTACCAGGTTTATACATATGGCTTGTCGTGATATTATAAGAAGGACCTAGATGTGTTGTATTAATTAAACCCAGTGTCATCTTCATCATAAGATGACTTCTTCTCTTTAGTATTTCAAGAAATCTATATTGAAACTTTACACGAAAAAGCCTGAGGGACATATAAAGGTGCCCTGGTGATGGAATCAGCCCAGAACTTGCGACTCTCCCCAGATCTGTAGAGGATTTAATCAGAACTTTAAAAGCAGAGCGTTCTCATTGCATGGATCCTCCTCTGTCTCCTCAGAAAGACCAAAGGATCAAAGTTTGCACGAGACGCCTTATCCCAAAACATTTTAAAGGTGGGAGAGCGAAGGAAATTTGTTATGAAACTTACACATACTCGTATTAAACCATCCCAGAAATACTAATGTGTATACGCCCCATGATATCACAGGTTTCCAGTTCGTCATCACCTGAATGCCAATGTGTTAAAAGTATTTGTAAATATTTTGAAAGTTTTGATCGTTACTTTTGTCATGTCACTTGGATGGATGGCAACCTCTCGCTCTGTAATCCAAGATGTTACTGGACAACTCTGATATGCATACACAACATAAAAATTCAACCTTTAAAGAAATACATGGCTATTAAGTTTCCCAAAGATAGCACAAAAAGATCAATCAACTCATTCTAAGTGCTTTTCACCTATTGATACTTACTTTATAAAAGGTGAACTCTTGGCTATTTGCTGAATGTCCAGTGTTAAGTGGCGACTATGTACATATGTATCTAATACACAAGGCCTTCTGCCCCCCATGCAGAGCAAAAAACTTCAGAGCTTTAAAGGTAAAGCTTCTTCCACTATCTTTCCATTATTTTTCCATGATACTGAAGAATCAGATAACTACTTTTCCATACAGTTTTCACATCAGTTTGTCATCTGACACTCATTTAATAGTCTGTGGTCTGTCTAGGCACACTCACTTCGAAACTGACTTATAGTTTCTCATGGTCTAGGAATTGTCATCTTTACTCATATACACACCTACTGCAACTGAAATTAAAGACACTCAGATAGGTAGATCAATGATGATTTATCCAATCAAAAAACTCCTGATAGTCATTTTCGTTTCTTTGGTGATTTTACAGAATTCAGCAGGATCAGAGTCTCTTAGTCTGCTCTTCGGTACTCGTGGTCTATTATACCAGCCCCATTGGTACCAGGCAGCGCCGCGATGAACGCGAGCGGACCAACAGCGCCTCGCTCCATTAGTTTGTAGTTTATATGTCACGAATGGCACCATCAGTTTCCTGGCTGTCGCCTGTCGAACTCGACTACATTATTGAACTGGAATCAATTTGTTTTAGAATGGTATTATAGAAAATGTTACAAATCATTCAAGACATCAGTATCTAATAACCAAATTCTCAATTTAGCAAGTACCACTTTGTCATATAAGTATTGCTCCCTGTTACAAGAGAAAAAAGCGGCATATTGATGAGCATTTGTCTGTCAGACTCGACATTCCCCTGAAGTGTTGTTTGCTCCCAAATGCATGACATCTTTTACCTCTTTTGCTTTTGACAAACATAAAACTTAGCTTACCTCGGCCAGCACTTAAAACAGTAGATGACCTCTATTGATTTTTCAGTCGGTCATGGAGTCAGGTAATTGTCTCCAGACATTATGAAAATCTGTATGCTGTCTGGAGTAATTTTATGCTTGATGAACATTCAAACTTTGGTGTATTTGGTAGTTCCAATCGAAAATGACTTTATTGATTTTTGCAGGCTAAGGTCCATGGGTCAAAACTACACTGGACAACAGAAATATATGTGCACTCAATGTTTTGTTGACCCTTGCTTGATGCACATCAAAACTTGAGTGCATGGGACCCCATTTTGGCTCTTTTAAAGCAGTCAAGTAAGTGACCCTTTTCAATAGTGCCACACAGGGGCATAATATGCGATGTTGTTGAAAAATGTCTCACATATTACTTTGAAAAGAGGTTTGAACAGCAGATAATCTGGATGAGGTTAATCGGCAGTCTGGTCATAGGAATTTTGCAATTCCTGAAAATTTTACCGCACGATTAGTTTTTTTCTCAGGGTTGGCCTGTATGCTGTAGAGTTGTACCCTTTGTAAATGCCTTGTGAGGGAACGACGAGTCGTGTGTAGAGGTTGCTGGTATTGCCAACTTCCGTCCCAACTGATCACAAAGCAACCAATGGAAAGCAGCTCAGAGATTCAGCTCACGTCTCTATAGTCCCACAGTAATCAAAATTCAGCTGTGTTGTTTTATATTGTAAATTTTATTTAATGAATGCCTCTTTTTCATGCCTCCTAAGAAAAGCCAAGGGGCCTATTGTCTTTGCACATATAGTCTGTGGGTCGATTGTGACCATCGTGTTGGTTGCTCGTATCTTTTATCCCCCTTGCTATGAAGCTACTAACTTCAGGTAAGGGTTGCCCTATATGAAGAGTAGATGATCCTTATTGATTTTTCAGTCACGATGGCAAAGGTCAAGGTCAACACGCTGGTCTTAACCCCATGTGGGTGTTTGCTCTACATAGTTCTTTATCCCTTTGGCTTTGATAGGTTACTCAATTAGTACGGGCTTGCCATAGAGACTAGATGATCTCTTTATTTTCAGGGATTTGTGTAGGGAACTTTACCCTTGAAACAGTTGGATTTTTACAGACCTCACGGGGATATGTAGAAAGCACTGCAAAGGTCAATCTGTACATGTGGTATTGGGCAATAGAAGGGGGAAAGTGGGAAATTCCTCTGGCGGTGCGTATTCCCGCAATTTATACATTTTTGTGACGCTTCAGGGTATGCGCGTATTTCTTCACTATCACAGTTGTCTTCAAATTTATGCTTCAAGAGCCCTAGAAACATGGTTATACAGGGCCTACTGTTATGGATACAATCTAGTTCCCACTTATCAGGTTAACTGGAGATTGCCAAATATGGATCTCGAAGGAAGAATAAACTTGTTCAGCAAGTTAGATCCATGTGCCTCCACACCTCTCAGACCCAAACATACTGCTGTACACATGCTCCTTCTTTGTGTAATCTCTGTTTGTAATGTTTCATCGTGGGTCGTCTCCACTACAGCATCCACTGATCACTCAGTGTATAATAGTCGAAATTTGTGCATCTTTTGGATGGAATGGATAGAAGTATTAGTTAACAATTTTGTTGACTGCAAAGTATATTATATCTTAGTTTTATTTAATTTGCTCTTCTTATACTAATTTTTTAACTGCTTTTGGGTGAGCCCCTGCAGGATACAAAGGCTTATTTTCAATGCACATATCTCTATTACGTTGTTTATGTACCTATCTATTACTTACATGCATCAATGGTGTATGTAATACACATTATTAATTTCACATTCTCAGGGGTTGATGAATACTTCTTCAATGTCACAGCAAACTTTACCCCATTGTAAGAGGTCTCAAAGCGTAACAAGGTCTTACCCAACTGCTGTTAAAGGCAGATCTCTGTACAAACTGTATGTAAGGTATAGGACACTATTCTCAATACTGAATCACAAACATATCTGTAAAATGAGAAATATTCGCCACTATTTATTTTAGTGCCTTTAGTTTTTGCAGACCATAATTGTGCTAATTAAGTGTGCCGCCTAAAATTTTTAATTGGACATTAAATTCATTCGACCATTGCTTTGTATCGTTTGCGTAAAACTAAGTTCTGAGCCAAGGGCTTTCATTGCTGATTACGGTTAAATAAGCTTGCCAAATATTCTCGTTTTTACGTCTAATCTATGTGTCAGCATTTGAGTATTGTCCATCTATCCTGTCTGTCCAATCTGTGTATTATTCATTTTGGTCATTTTTTTCTGATTATTTGTGGAGTTTGATCATGCTAAACATGTATTATTAATTCAATAAATGTTGTAGGATTTCGCAAGTTCTTGCCCTCTTATCAATAGATTTGTTGAACCACCACAAAATAGTAGCTTTCCTTACTACATAGATTGTGGTGGCACATCATTTTTATTTTACTCTGCATATCTAAGTCCAATTAAAGACATAATTATTTTTGAAGTTGAACACTTCATGGTCATTGAGTGGGTACAGCTTACTGATATATGGTGTCGGAATTCACTTCAGTTTCTGAGTTGTTCGAAAAAAAAATCTTGGTTCAGTCAATAATGACATCATGTTGATTGTTCTGTGAAAGCAGGGGACCCAGAATGTGTCAAAAAGAAGATTATCTTTGATGTTACGTTGTTTCAGTGGAGAAGATTTTGTGATTGGATGGAACTTAAACCTCATACCACTATCCACAGGGAAATTAGAAGGCTATTGTGGGTAAATGGCACCTAGAAACCACTAAAAGGCAGAACTTGCAACACCACTCAGGTAATTTGTATTAGCTGCTTGGCCTGTAAAAACAATACAAGTTTTATAAGTGTTTTTGAAACGCTTGACCATGAATTACATTTGGGTGCAAATCATTGAGTTAACAGCTCATTCTGTTTCCACCAATAGAAATACCACTAACTGAAGCCTTGCAGTATTGAAATGTTAATCTATGTTTAGGAAATAGTGTTGATACACATAGCTTGTATGTAACATATGTTGTTTGAGGGAAAATTATGAACAACATGTGGGCTTTTTCCAGTTTATGTGTGGATTAATCATGTGTTACTGCTAGTACTATTAAAATAAGTTGTTAGGTATGTACAGCGTCTGTCTCTCATTTTATGCATAATACAAGCTATTTGTTTTTGTATGTAATGTATGAAACGAATATTTGGCGCAAAACATATTTTAGTGCACTAGCAATGGAATACTGTTTGGCGCAAACGTATTTTACCGCGTAAACAATAACACTGGTCAATACTTAAATGTCAATGAAATCCTTTTGGCAACAACTTAATTTAGCACAATTCACATACTGCGGCTAAAGCGCTAAAATAGATAATGTGCTAAATATTTCTCATTTACATAAATGAATTAATATTGTACACTTCTTAGAATTCTTAGAATTTTTTTTTTTATCAAGAAATATAAAGTAGTTTATTTTATTAATCATACATGCTACTCTAATTTACTTAGTTCTGCCAGATTGAGTATTCATTAGTTAACAACACAATGCAGGAGATTGGTTTGGGCAGAGTTGCTAATGTACAACCACAACACAATCTATTCTGAAAATGCTCGGCTGGGAGTCACACTGTACGGGCTTGTCACAGTCCCCCGTTTGATGTGGACTTCGTAGTTATTCTACTCGGAACCAGCCAGAGGTACTTTATTATTAGATAGTTGTCAGCCACTACCTGCTATCATACATGAAAAGAGAATACTATATAAATATCAAAGCAAATTGAATGATAACTTTAAATGTTCTGGACTTAATGCAGTGCATTAATTGCAATTGATGATATCATACATTATTTGCTGAAATGGAAGCCAGGTTTGCGGTGAATTATTGCTCTCTTCAGATGAAATCAGAAGTGGTATTGCAATTGAATTAATGTGGCGCAAATATTCAGGTTATTGTTCTCTTCAATTGAATTAATGATTATCATAGTTAGATTGTTGCTGGCAATAACTTAATTTTGCACTCTTCAACTGAATTAATGCTTGTTATGTAATTCAATTGATTTGGTGTGACAAATATTCAATGAAATAGTGAGCAATAACCTACTGGATATATGCGCCAATATTTATCATGGTATATTTGGTGCTCTTTAGATATCAATATGTTGTCAGCAAATATCTTAATTTCAGACATGTACTGGGAAGATGTAAAGAAATTAAAGGATAATTTTGTAGTAGGGTCCCTTCCAAACTTCGAGTAAGTGCTCATGAGGCACGCCTTGTTTTGGCCGAGATGTTGCCTAAAAGGAAGGGTTGTGGATTCTGCGAGGGTTAAAGTATAATACCGATGAAGG
>CAJDSM010004243.1:0-12319 GCA_903981925.1 Ostrea lurida
TAATTTGTAAACGCAAACAAGGTCATTATTTCGACCGTATGATTTAATTGCAAAATGATGACTTTAAACGAGAAACGTTATAACCCTGCAGCATCTACTATTTTGTTAATAGTTGGCATCGCTTTAAAAAGTCCTCATACGCATGGCATGCTCAAGTGTATGTAATCAACTGGGAGACATACACACCATAAGCAGGTGATAGTGGTACATTACTACATAAAAAAGGAAAGTTGACGATTGCAAAATTAAAGTCATCACGTTTATCCTATTTAGTTTGACATTATCTGTAAAATTTATATTCTGAGTGGATTAAAACCGTAATTGATGAATAGTTTTTGCTCTGCATTCAATGTACATATAATATGATCACGAAAGTAAATGAATTGATTAATGATTGATTGATTATTTGTGTGCTTTTCGTACCATTGAGAATATATCACTCATACTCATACTCATCAAGCAGAGGATGCTTACTCCTCCATGGCACCTGATCCTGCCTTCGCTTTTGTCGAATGTCCGTGTTGCCCTACACTCGAGTTTGTATGTGTGTTTTGGGACTATGATTTCGTTTAATACTTTGTTACTTCGCCATTTTATATTGAGACGTCACCATTGCAAGTGAAAGGTCTATGCTTTACACTTATGGATTTTAACAGTGAGGGTTCTTTTACGTGCCACATCTGCTGGGACACGAGACCTCGGGTTTTTAAGGTCATATTCGAAAGACCTCTGATTCTCACTTCTAAATACCGAACTCTTGGCGAAAGAACAATCATAATTAATAATTACAGCGTCGCATTGTTGCATTTTTGAGGAAGAAATTAAAACAGATAATATTTTACAGAATTATTATCTTGGACACGATGATCAAATATTAAAACATCCGCAAAAATAAAATACAGAATTAAGAATGGGGTAAATAAGGACCGATGTACATACAAAAGGTACTCAGTGATAGCTTGTATTTGGGAATTAGATCACTATAATAACGATCATAGAATTTGTAAAATTTGTAAAATGTAAATGATAATGTTCAGACGCCTGTAACATTAAATAAATTGTGAGTAGCTTATGGATAAAAGATATGAGAGGTACGTGCATGAGTAAAAAGTCTTTATCATGGTGAATAC
Organism: Ostrea lurida; assembly: GCA_903981925.1. Taxonomy (NCBI): domain Eukaryota; kingdom Metazoa; phylum Mollusca; class Bivalvia; order Ostreida; family Ostreidae; genus Ostrea; species Ostrea lurida. The sequence continues at coordinate 1,131 of CAJDSM010004243.1, forward strand.
AGCAGCATGGCTGATTCTAACCATGCGTGCGTATGCTAAACTACCCTAAAACAATGAGAGGTGGGATGGTTGAAGAGGAGAATGTAAATATGTATCGTATCACAAGGCAAACACCTACTAATAAACTAAATGTGAGCGGCTGTTACTTTTAATTGAAGGGGAAAACCTATAAGCATTTGAGGGTTATATATTGAATCCAGTAATATGACCTGTCATTCATTGTAGATTCACCTAATAATTTTATATATTTCGGGGGGGGGGGGGTCATTCTCTCGCAAAATATGTTATGTGATCTTTATGAAATAGGTTCATAATTACCATATTCCTCTGAAGGGAAAAGCATTTATAAGAAATCGGATCTATTATGTGAGATAAACGCAGCATCATTCAATAATAGTTAAATTTAAGGATATTCTACTTCTCTTAACATTCAAAATATACTCGTTTATGACATTTACCTTGATCGGCATATCTCTTTAGCCCTTCTTGACATTGCTGAAACCCATCATTCAATCAAAATGTACGCTTAAGAGAACCGTTCCTTGTCTATATAAATATTCAAATGCCAAACATACTTACAAATAACATTTAGTTGTGCTTGGGGTGACTGTATTGGAGTATCTCCATTTATGTTGACTGCGGTGCAGTATATCCTCTTCCCATTATGTGTTCTTTGAAAGGAAGAAGTCAGATTACTGGTCACATCATACAGAAGACTGTTCATGGAAGAACTCGATGGACTTCCACTTACGACCAAGCCATCTTTGTACCAGGATATGTTGGCTGCTGGTCTGGCACCTTTTGATACACAGCTGAAGGTGAAAGGCGCTCCTTCAATGACCTCTACACTGGAAGATGGCAACAGAGTGACTCTGCTAACGGGTACTGAAATTACAACGCGTTGCTATTGCTATCACGGTTACTAGTACTATCATTATTAAGTTTTACAAACTTAGAAACAAACGTTGAATAAGTTCCCTCTTTTTTAGCGGAAGAAAAAGCAATGTCAAGCTATGAAAACATGAATAAATTTGTCAAGGATAATTCAAACGAAACTAAAATGGTGTTCCTACATGTAAATGTACACTGGGCATATTTTTGCACGAACATAAATGTTCAAAGAATGTCGAATCCACGTCCATTTTTTCATGTATATTGATGAGGAAGATGCATGTACGTGTACCATATACATAGAACAAAATATGTAAAGAAAATGAATCTTTCCTGACTACAATGTATGGTGTTTAGAAAGTGCTGAAAAGCATGACATTTGATCGATTTCCAGATTCGAAACATTTCACAAAATTATTATTGAGATTGGTAGGTGACATAACAAAGAATTCGAACAGTGTCTTGTCGGTTCATTTCTTATAATCGGTGATATGACATTTTTAAAAACGGTTTTTATGCGAGATTTGTGCTTTGCATTGAAATGAATACACTATAAGGTTGAATATGTTATTAAAAATACACCCAAAATACCAAAGGAATTTAATATTCATCATTTCACAAATTCTACGGTTGCTGTACACTACTGGACGCAAAATGTACTGAGAGTGTCATTTTTTACTGATAATCTGCTGATAATAACTGGATATTCCGTGCTGTTGGTGCTGATAATTACTATAAAGTAACTGTGAAATTATGTGGGTATGATAATTGCTGATATTGTACTGTGGTTTTTACTGTGGTACCTGATATTTTAACTGATAAAGTACTGTGAAAGTACATGTGGGTACTGATAATTGCTGATAATGTCGCCTGATATCTTTGCCGAGGCTTAATCGCTCGCCCTGCGATTACTTGCGGCCGTGTGCAAAATGTGTCCAGGTAAAAAAATCAAGATAAGTCCGATTTTTCAAAATTTTTTTTTCTTTCAATTTCTTTTTTCTGATATGCATATTGATTTTCAGCATATTGCGACAATTCCACGATACCAAACACTATATATGTTTTTGAAAGAAACTGGTTTGGCAGATTTTTTATAGCCTTACCTTATTCTTCCAATAAAAATATTCTTAACTTCACGTATTAATATCACAGTGATTAGCAATGCGGCATTTTCATGTTCATCGTAAAAGGGATATCTAGTATTTATTTACCGACATGCTCTCTCTCTCTCTCTCTCTCTCTCTCTCTCCTCTCTCTCTCTCTCTCTCTCTCTTCTCTCTCTCTCTCTCTCTCTCCGGTTGTGTTTTTTGATAATAATAATAAATGATCTTGTGTATAACTTGTATATTCATGACATAAAGAAATGAATCTTATTATTGTTTCGGTTGATGCGGTATCACCGAAATTTTAGGACGGTAAAACATCATCAATGCGCTGAAAAGTTTTACCGTCTAAAATCTCGCGTGGATACCTGCAATATCACCCGAAAAAAGATTATGAGATTTTATTTTCTTATCATTTAATTTCATATTACAAAAAAATAATGTTCATTTAGACTTTACTTGTTTGTTCAGGTACGTTGATCGCAAAATCACCTCAATTCTTAAAAGGTTGTTTTAACCAATGAGATCGGCGCTAAGTGATCACGTGCAATAAAATGATATTCTGATCTGAAGGGTCTTATCTCAAATGAACTCAATCGGTAATTTGAAATCAACGGAAGCAGCGGGATGTGTTATGGCGCCCGTGTTTCATATCAAACAGGCTTTGAAATTTTCCGTGATATCCATTTACTAGAATAAAATTGTTCATTTATTCATTTAATTTATTTTTTTAATATAAATTACATTACATGTATACATTTTTATTTGGTGAAGCTAGGTATTTAGCAGCTTCTTATTTTGATCAGCAGGCCTAACTGTATAAATTGACGGGTATCTAGTTTTATTTACATGTCCGTATCATTCTTATCAAGATCTGCAAACGTTCAAGCCCATCCGGACATTGTTATTTACATTCCATTCTTTGATAATAATAAATATTGCGTAGAAGTGTGGATATCGCAACGTGACCACCGTAACGGAGGCGTATGTGGCATGAAAATAGAATTGTCCGAGGAACTGTATGTTTCATACTGCAAAGCCAGACCCAAGACCATAAAACTGAGATAGACTCGAGTCAAAATTTTTGATTACAGATTTTAAAACATTGCGGGATTTTTAAAAGTATGCTGTATTTTTTTTAAAATTAACAATTTTTAGGAAAACATGTTTCAATTTTATAGCCTGGATTTGGAACTTAGACTTACGTCTATTCTCAATTATGGTATTGAGGTCCTGGTTTAAGCACAGGCACCTGAAATGTGATTTTTAACACCCCCCCCCCCCAAAAAAAAAGATTATGAAAAAAATATAGAATAATAAAAAAAAAAAAATATCTAAATATGTGATTCCGCCGATTCACTTTCTAGTTACTATTTTCTACCTTTAGCAAGCTTTTAAAATTACCACTTTGAGAAACTAATTTTATTATGTACATGAAAATTTCTCTCTTCTCCTCTCTCCTCTTCTCTTCTCTCTCTCTCTCTCTCTCTCTCTCTCTCTTCTCTCTCTCTCCTATATAATATTACACGAACTAAAATCGTACGGAAATTTTTTGTACCAACTCTTACGATTCTTGAATCCGACATCGATCTTTTAATTTTTAATCCGCTCCGTATATCGATTTTGCATTGTCCATTGTGGTTTTGACAATTTTTCAATACGTATTTTGTAAAATCGAGAAATTCATTGGAACAATCTTAACGGCCCGTAAATCTGGTATCTCGCCGACTCAATACATTTCACACCTCCTCGGGGACTCTAGTTCTTTTTGTTGGGGGACCTTGCGAATTTGCATGGATCTCACAATGCTCTTAACGTCAAAGGTCTGGTATCCCTCTGATCCATTATTTGCACTCTTTCGGGAGTCAACCCAGATTACGGACTTGGTCTTTGTTTTTGTTTTCGTTTTCTTTTGTTTTTGTTTTTTTTTTTGTTGCGGAAAACAACCATCCGAATTGGTGTGGACTTTACAATAAAATACCGCGCCGACCCATATATCTTCTTCAGAAAATGAAACACATGTGATTGTTAGATTTTTTTAAAAATATTTTTAAATCTATTTATTTTTTAGAATAGACGATTTCAGTTGACCCTGAATGTATATCGAATTCTATCGTGTTTGAAAAAACATTTAATATTACATTGGATATAACTAGTATTCTGTCAGACAGTCCTGATTGCCGAATTAAATGATGCTTTTTTCCCCTAAATATTCGTATACGTGTGTGTGTGTGTGGTGTGTGTGTGTGTGTGTGTGGTGTGTGGTGTGTGTGACTTCAATCAAATAATTGAGAGAGAGAGAGAGAGAGAGTTCATCTGTATCAAATACTAAATATTCGTATCAAATGTGGAATGCTTTAAAATTCATTCACTTCATATCATTCCACATTTAGTCCCATGTCAATTTGCAATTATTTATGATTATTAAACATTGAATTTAAAATATTTTCTATGGAAAAAAATAAAGTATAGGCATAAAAAAAATCTGTCAAACCAGGTTTTCATTCAAAAACATATATAAGTGTTTGGTATCGTTTGGATTTAATGTGTCGCAATATGCTGAAAAATCTATGCATTATCGAAAAAAAAAAAAAATTGAATAAAAAAAATGTGTTTTTCAAAAAACGACTTATCTTGATTTTTCACCTGAGACACATTTGCAACACAGCCCCAATCCGAATCCGCAGGGCGAGCGATAAGCCGTCGCAGATATCAGCACATTATCAGCAATTATCAAGTACCAGTCTCACAGTACCTTTATCAGTAAATCATCAGTTATCCCACATAAAAACCCACAGTAAATATCAGCAATTATCAGTACCCCACAGTACTTGCACATACTTTTATCAAGTACTTATCAGCCCAACAGCACAATATCATTAATTATCAGCCAATATATCAGTAAAAAATGACATTTCTCAGTACATTTTGCGTCCAGTGTGTGTAATGACGTTGTTTGCGAATTAACAAATTATCACTAAGTCATATGTTGAACTGAGTTTGTTCCATACTTTGTTAGACTGTCATTTTCATACTAGATTTTGACGACGAGTAACGCCCTTTAACTTTGTTTCGAACCTACAGCGCTCACGGGCGGGTGTGACCGCGTCAGCAGAGAATCGCTTACTCCTCCTGGCAACCTAGATCCTGGCCTTTTGTCGAAAGGTTCCGTGTTGCTACACTCGATTTTGTATGTGTTTTGGTGGGACTATGATAACGTTTGATACATTGTTACTTCGCCATTTTATATTAAAAAATATAAGAAAGGGGGCACTGTAAGTCCTCCCCACAAGCACCGATGCCAATAATATAAGAACAGTCTGAAGATTTTTTCCTTCTCAACAACATCTATATCAATAGCATTTTCCATAAGTGGAACTCTTCAGATTAAGGCGCGTATATCACGTTTTGCTACCGGGACAGCATATGTAAACATTAGGCATATGTGATATAAATTACGGCATCGAATACAAATTATTTAGATCTAAAATCAAAAGGAATGATTTTTCTAACAAGAAAAAAAAAACGATTTTGCTAAACCATATTAGGAAGTAAAGGTACTCACGGATTTGCCATCTTTATCCAATATAGAGCACTAATATTAAAGAACGCAACAACTTTTCTCAGTTATAAAAAAAATGGAACTCGTGCCTACTATTCTCTCAGACTATGAAAATATATAGTTTATTATACAAAAAGGCGAAGTTAACATTGTGTCAAACGTAATCATAATCCAAAAAATACAAAAAATCAAGTGTAGGGCAACACGGACCCGACAAAAAGTAAAGGTAGGATCAGGTGCCATGGAGGGAGTAAGCATCCTCTGATGGACGGTCACACACCGCCATGAGCCCTTAGTCGAAACAAAGCAAACGGGTTACCCGCAGTCAAATCCAGCAGGAGAACGACAGTCCAACAAAGGGCACGAAACAAACCAGCCAACACATGACTCAGCGACAATCTGCAACCGCAAACAAGGCACTACAGCGACTGCAGAATTTGCGAAATGATGACTTTGAACGAGATTCGTTATAACCCTGCAGCATCAATTTTTGTTGTTGATATCATACAGATGAAATAAATGTAGGTTCATATGACATGGGCTTTGTAATTGTATAAGAACTATCAAAGAGCCCAACAAGTTTTCTCAGTTTTGCCCTACACTCGATGTTGCATATATGTTTTTGGGACTATGATTACGTTTAACACATTGTTTACTTCGCCATTTTATATTCATTAAGTTATTCTGTCAGACTATGAAAATATTTTCCCATATCATACAATTAAAATAAATATAGGGTTCAAATTTGTAATCGTATAATCGTACATTAACAGACCCACTCGCCCCACCCTTGCCAGAGTCCATTTCCATATCTTAAGATAAATTATCCATTAGTCAAACTTCATTTAATTTAGAATCTAAAACCTTATCACAACTGATACGTTTCTGAAGTTGATCATAAAGGTAGAAATCTAGAAAGATACAGAATGTTGGATAGCAAACATCAATTTTGAATTTTTTTAAATAATTTGTGTGATGGAGTTTATTACAAAAATAGTGTTTTTGAAAAAGGCAGTTTGACCAACGGCTATTCTATTTCAAGATACACCATGTACTTTAATTGAAAAATGGAGGAGATACGTTACATATATGTCGCTGTAATCTTGTATTTGGTTGCAAGATTTTTTCATTTTCTTACCAATGATGCCCAAGAGTCATCAAAGTTTGGTAACTCTGACAAGATGATAATAAGATGTATTGGAAAAACATACTTTCTCCTCATGAGGTAAGAGAAATCAGGTCTTGTGAGAGTGTGTTGATTTCTTAATAGCCACGATTTGAAATCAGAGATTGGCAATCTACAGATTTGTTGGATACTCCACTCTCTGCAGGAGGTTTCTCCGTTAAGTAAATGGATTTATTAAAGTCAATTTTGATTCCTAGTCGGATAGATATCTATCTATGCAACTAACAATTCTGAGTTGCCTAAATATGTGCTGTTTTAAAAGCACAAAATATTCTAATGTTGCATTCTAAATATACATGTACATGTGTAATTGTTTTACATAACATTCGACTGAATGAAATGATGTTTATTAAATGATAAATACATGTATCTCTATAGATACCAATCAAGGGGATTTTGAAATTTACTCTTCATTTCGAATATGAGCAGAAAAGGATTAATTTCAGAATGAAAAGAATATGAATGGAAATGGACCACGGTAAATATAAGCGAAATGAGAGAGAGAGAGAGAGAGAGAGAGAGAGAGAGAGAGAGAGAGAGAGACTACTTCAATATATATAATAGGTTTTCTGTTAGGTAATTGGGCTATAAAAGGGAGAATCTTACTATATAGCCACATTTAAAAAGGAGAAGATTGACTATAATTTAGCCATCTTTTCGGGGGAAACATTGACTAGGGAGGGGGGTTATTATAAAACACCATCTTGAAACATGATTATGTATCACTTTGCAAGTATAGATAGATATATTTTGGGGAAACGAACAAACATTTTAAAGAGATAATCATAAAGTAACACAAACAAAATGTGCGTTAACTTTCGAATATAATTTGCTATGCTTGTAATTCAAAAAAATGTCATTCTTTTTTTAAAGATACATCTACATTGTCTAATGTTAATTTTGTGATCTACATGGTGCTATGTCTATGATTTACTGGTACCTTGTACAAAGATGGTGGTGCTGCTGTTGATATTGTGACCCCCGCCACTTCTCTGACAGTAAACTACCTGGTTATGAACAGGATTTAGCAATGTTAGTTTGAATTTCCATGGAGTTCCGAAATCACATTCTATGAATGCATCACGACTGCTATTTGTACATGATTTGAATCCGTCTCCTCCATAAGCATAAACAACTTGATATGATAATTCCTCGTTGAATAAGTAAAAGAATTTATAGAATCCACTCGTCTGGTTTGATTGACATGTCAGCACTAAAGCTTGTCCTTCTCTGATTGTAGCAGGGCTCTGTGGAGTCAATGTTATATCTTGGCCTGCAAAATATGATATACAGCAAATGGGATATCAAAGATGGTGTTGCATGTCTATTTCCTTTTCTTAAATTAGAAATGTTGCTCTTTCAAAATAAAAAAGTCTATCAAGAAGACTAGAAAGACGTCTTAATTCTGCCAATGTAATATAAATCTAGAAAAAGCAGAAAGTGGCATATCAAAATCATGAATTTTGCACCGACTAAAGGTTCCAAGATAAAGGTGATATCAATATGGTTATATACATGTACTCAATACAATCCAACTTGATTTAAATTTGGGATTTAAAACTATGTATAGGTAAGAAATGCAAGTTTTATAGTGATAGGGAGCTAGTAGGATGTCAAAGGTGAAAATCTGAAGCGGGCAAGTAAGTTATTTTAAGCCATTTTTTAATACTTAATCGCAACATTTAGCGGCTGAAGTTGAGCAAGCTTTCCCGAATCACTTTGTGTGACACTAATTTGAGATGTGGAAGAAGCAACCATTACAAATATTTAGTCTCAACGAATCCCGCTAATATTACACCGCGGAGTGAGATGTCATAAACGACCATTTTCGTCCCTTTGAATGCCAGATTTAGCCAAAGTAAATAAAAGTTTGGCTACTCGTAAAGGTATAAAAAGTCTGTTTGAACCTTAGCAAAATTTGGTATGAAGATGCAGTATCACAGAGATTTTATGACGTCGACCTAATATTAAGTCCCACAGACGCTCTAAAGCTGCAGGCTCTAAGAAAATAATGCTACGCGAACTTGTACATGTATTTGCAACAAAGCAATATGGAGACAGACAATGTTGTAAATCTTTAAAGAGAAGCAGTTGTTGAGAATCTTATCGAATTTTTACTGACTGTAGGTGTATTCTGTCCCATCTGAAATGTTTACCTGAATAATTTAGAATATACGGCGAGTCGAATTGAAAAAAAAAGATGTAAAATTAAACATTTTAAGGTTAAATAGATCCCAGAATTTAGTTATGATTTATTGAATGATATATTGTGACAGGTCAACAGGTGATGCTTACTCCTCCAAGGCGCCTCTGGTGTGTCCAGGCGTCCGTGTGTTCCCAACTCTTGTTTTCGCGTTTTGTTTGGGACTTACGAGATTAATCATTGTTCGTTATCTTTGCCTTTAAGCCCCAGTCACACTGTCACGTTTCGGCGTCTAAGTTTCACTACGTTTGAAAACGCCACGTTTCGTGACAAATGTGGACCGTTTTAAATTGTTCGTACGTTTTACTATGTTTTAATTTCCTACGTTTGTTTACGTTTTACTACGTAGCGCTAGGGATTATCCGGTTTTCTATGAGCTATCGTGTTGCCTTCCACGGTTTAAACGTAAATACGTAGGATAACGTAATTAATCGTGGGAAAACGTAGTAGACCTTGACCCAAACCTACTTAAGCGTAGCTGTAAGGGAGTAAACGTAATCGGGATAAAACGTGGTCTATACGTGACGAAACGTACAAATACGTGATAAACGTATCAAAACCTTGTAAAAAGGCAACACGATAGCTCATAGAAATCCGGATAATCCCTAGCGCTACGTAGTAAAACGTAACCAATCGTAGGAAAACCTAGTAAAACGTACGGACAATTTAAAACGGCGCACATTTGTCACGAAACATGGCGTTTTCAAACGTAGAGAAACCTAGACGCCGAAACGTGACAGTGGGACTGGGGCTTAAACTGGATTGATGAAGGATTGATTTACGCATAGCCATTTCATTACGCATCGATACAGTTTCCTACGTATATAGCGATGCTGCTACGTTTTTAAAACGTAGTAAAACGGGATGCCCGAAACGTGATAGTGTGACTGGGGCTTTAACGAGACGTATACAAACGTAATAATACCTACACAAACGTAATGAAACCTGACTATGCTTGTCCTAAAACGTGCAATAACGTACACACACCTATCAAAACGTAACACATACGTACAGAACGTATTTCAAAAAACGTAACAAATAAAATCACTCACTTTTATCTACGCATCAGCTGCGCTTTTATTACGCATTTTTACGTATTGTGTACGTTTTTCTATGTTTCATCTACGTTTGATTTTTTGCCCACGTTTATATAGAGCAGACCAATATAAACGGGATCGATGAAGGATTGTACTACGTATAGCCACGTATATAACCGTTTCATTTACGTATCGGTACGTTTTTCTACGTATATAGCGGTTGTGCTACGTTTTTAAAACGTAGTAAAGCGTGATGCCCGAAACGTGACAGTGTGACGGGGCTTAACATCTACTATTAACAGGTCACATCTCGTTACATATCCAATTAAAGTGTTTCGCTTGATTCGTTCTGTTTTGCCTTATGTGGTGTTGAAAATTAATCTCTGCATATTAATCCTTTTCATGAAACCACAACATTTAAGATAGGTATACTAATTTTGAAATGGCAAATGTTTTTATTGTGCAAGTTTTACCAAAAAGTGTGGTTATTATGCCCACGTGATCGAAGATCGGGGGCATATTGTGTTTGTTCCTGTGCTGTTCATTCTGCTAATTCTGTCCTTCTGTACATTCTGTCTGAAACTTTAACCTTGGCTATAACTTTGGAAATGGGTAAGACTAGGGCTTTGATATTTGCACTCATGTTATGTATCCTTACTGACCAACACCTTTCCCTCGTGGGTACTTCCATGAGAGACCACTATTTTTACCTTTTGACCTTGACATTAAGTGTTGTGACCTAACTTTTCAAAACTTATAACCTTTAGTTATGACACTTTTTGAATGGTAAGTACTAGGGCTTTGGATATTTCTCCATGTTGTTTCATATGACAAGGACTTTATCCGTGGTATCAAATTTTGACCTCCTGACCATAAACCTGGAAGTTTACCTACTATTTAAAAAACTATAAACACTGAGCTATAACTCTTTGAATGCGTAAGTACTTAGGGCTTTGATATTTCACATATATTATTTCTCATGACAAGACTTTTCGTGGGTACCAAACATTGCCTGACCTCCTTGACCTTGACCTTGCAAGTTTGGACCTACTTACTCAAAAACTGTTAACCTTTAGTTATACACTTTTGGAATGGTAAGACTAAGGCTTTGATATCTCATGTATGTTTCTCTTGAGAAGACTTTTCCGTGGGTATCACAATTTTTGACCTCCTGATCATAACCTTGAAGTTTGACCTACTTTTAAAA
>CAJDSM010004246.1:6147-18470 GCA_903981925.1 Ostrea lurida
ATATATATCTCAATTTTTAAGCACATCTCTTTCACTCAATAGTCAGACGAACAAAACCTTATCATTAATCAAGGGAATTAAAGACTATAATGTCAACAACTAGCCAAAAAGTTGATGTTGCAGGGTTATTATAACGAATCTCGTTTAAAGTCATAATTTCGCAAATTTTACGGTCGCTATAAAGACCGTTGTTTGCGATTACAAATTATCACTAAGTCATATGTTGACTGATTTGTTTCATACCCTTTGTTAGACTGTCATTTCCGTACTAGATTTGACTTTGTTTGTTACACACGGTGGGTGTGACCGGTCAGCAGAGGATGCTTACTCTTCCATGGCACCCGATCCTGTCTTCGCTTTTATCGAAGGTCCGTGTTGCCCTACACTCGATTTTGTATGTTTTTGGACTATGATTACGTTTAATACTTTGTTACTTAGCCATTTTATCTGTAATGAAACACACATTTGCCATATAAGTGCAGAGTTAAAGAACGATAATCAATCTCGTGAGTTCCAAATATAATATAAAACAAAAAGCACGGACCCCTGGACGCACCAGAGGTGGGATCAAGTGCTTTTTGCTACATTTAGATGAATATTAATGAATACAAAAAGGCAACTGAAGTTATTTATTATAATATACAAAATGTTACTCAATATAAATACCACTCTGGAACTAGTATGATATGTATTCCAATTTCTTATTTCGCCTAAAATTGTTGATTCGAAAGTTTATTTGTAATACATTGTCAGAATCTGAATTTGACAGGCTTTATGGCTAGGCTGGCTCCAAACTTGAATTCATTGTATCTTGATTTCTGTCTCGCTAGCACTTACGGTTTGCATAGGGCAAACGTTAAAGGATATTAACATGTCATTGTTTATTTAAATTTTAATTTCTAAACTAAATTTCAGTGAACGAGGGTCAATTGAAAGGACAACATTTGCACATTGATATGGAAACTTTGAAAACAACTGTTCCTCCAGCGAAAACGGACACCAACCCACCAGAATCTACCAAAGCATTGGAGGTCCATTCCAACGTTATTACTCTGAATGAAGACGAACCTAGTTTGAGAGGTGATAATGATTTTCCTCCATTAAGACAATCAACTTACTTTCTATTTCACTAAGACCAGTACTAATACAAATAGGCGAAGTTAACATCCTGTCAAACGTAATCATAATCCAAAAAAACATATACAAATTCGAGTGTAGGGCAACACGGACCTTCGACAAAAGAGAAGACAGGATCAGGTGCCATGGAGGAGTAAGCATCCTCTGCTGACCGGTCACACCCGCCGTGAGCCTGTAGTCGAAAGAAAATAAACGGAATTACTCATAGTCAAATCTAGTAGGGAAATGTCAGTCTAACAAAGGGTGTGAAACAAATCAGTCAACATATGACTTTAAACGAGATTTGTTGTAACTCTACTAACTTACAGAATACTCCTAATGATGGAACGATCAATCGTACTATCAGGTATTTATTTCTTAATACTTGAAACACATTTCCTCCCAGCCACAAATTCATATTTGAGGAAATTTAAATTCAATATATATTGAGATGATACTAAGATATCTATACCGATCTAGAAAACATTGATAAATATCATAAATCCTTAAGGAAATACAAATCAAGAGTTTGGCAAACAAATCATAGGTGTCTAGGAGAAGTAATACTCCCCAGTTGGACCGGTCACACCCGCCGTGAGCAGGTAAACGGAATAATCTGTCGTCAAAATTAGTGTATGAAAAGCGTATAAATTAAACTTTAATTCTTTATAACGTGGATATGTGTCCGAGCCATATTGTTTTTGTTCAAGCTTCAGTGACTCAAGTGAACATTAAAATATGTGAATGGCGGAGAGTATCCTTTGTGAAATTATTCATAGTATTTCTAGTTTTTAATCAGAATAGTTACATGTCATTTGCAGGGTTTATTCCTAGATTGACACGAAAACTGTTCCCACATGATTTAGCTGCTTAGGTTATTTCCCGCTAACTGATAAACTTACAAAGAACATGCATATTATCCAGTTGGGAACTTTAAAGAATATTTACCCGTATAAATTAAATCATTGTATTTTTCTACTTTAAACTCAAATCAAATTTCAGGTAACAAAGATCAAACTAGTAAAGAGCGTTTGCAAAATAATTTGGAGACTTTGAGAAGTGGAGTTGAAAAGCTTTCATCGAACGCCGATCGTCAAAATCCAGAAGCTGGTATTAAGATACCGGCCACATCTGTTCAGGATACAATGCTAGATGCACAACATCTAGCTGAAAAACACGAATATAGTAGTGATTTATCATCTAAAGAAATGGAGACTGGTTCCATCTCCAAACAGACAGGTGACATTCCCAGTAAAGTTAAGCAAAAATCAGATAAAACAGGAAAACTTACTGTCAAACATTCCAGAAGAGGTCAGATTACAAACAACGATGCGAATAAAGGGAATAAAAATGAACAAGTTCTGGGACATGACAAAAGCACTATCCTATCTAATGTCAGTGATAAACCAGTAAAGACAATAAGTGTGCTGGACTTTGCTGGTCAAGGTGCTTACTACTCTTGTCATCACATCTTCTTGGGTCCAAGGACATTTTACATGCTAGTGACAGATATGTCAAAGAAACTGACCGAAAAACCAACAGAAGACGGGCATCAGGCAGGGGATCTCTTGTACAGTGACTGGACTTATCAGGGTATGGAACTTATATCATCAAAGAATGAGAATTCATATCCATGCCATATTCAAATAGATATGAGATAGATCTGAGTACCCAGCTTACCGTTTCCTCATTATAGAAACGAGTAGCGTTTCGTTCAAACCGTTTAGAGTTTCGTTTCAACCCTTTAGAGTTTCGTGCAAATCGTTCACCAATCCGTGTTAAAATCGTTTCGTTTCCTTCCGTGCAAATGGGACCCGTGGGGATCCGGGTTAGAATAGGTCCTCAGCATCCCCTTGCGTGTCGTAAGAGGCGACTGAATGGTGAGGTCATTCGGATGAGACCGCAGGTGTGGCACGATAAAGATCCCTCCCTGTTCAAAGGCTCCGAGTGCCGAGCATAGGCCTAAATTTGGAGCCCTTCACCGGCAATGGTGACGTCTCCATATGAGTGAAATATTCTCGGTGGGACGTAAAACAATAACTAATCAATCAATCAATCCGTGCAAGTGGGGGTAGTAGCACGAATTAGGGTCTGCATAGCAACCATATAGTTTTGAACTACTTATTTCAAACGTGACCGTTGAAGCCCTTGCATGAACGACTTCTTTGTAGGTTACGTATTCGATTCAAAATTTGATCATACACAGAACAAGTTCTTCTGTATCGAAGTAGTTGAGATACATTGACACCATGTGCTGAAGAGAATTTGTCTCAAAATTGGTCCCCGAGGGTCTCTACAGTCCAGTTGCTATGTACTATGTTACCAGCTTGAAAATACGGATATACACTTATTTGCAGAAGTAATATTAGAAGTTTATTTGAAAATCAAAGATTATCTCCCTCAGGCATAGTTCTTATCCTTCAACGTATTTGTCTCCAGTCTTTGGTACTCCATTTGTCAGTTCTTCAAAGTTTTGATTACATATTTCGGATTTCCAACATTTGGGTATGAAAATCACTCAAAACACATAATTTGTCGAAATGCGCATCTGGTGCATCAAAATTAGCACCGTATAAGATTTACATGCAGGTTATGGTTGGGAAATTGTAAATATAAATATGGGTAGTTGTGACGTCATCAGTTTCAGAGAGGGGTGACTAACAAAAAAATGTCAGTGTACGTTCATATATTTTTCCTCTCTACAATGTAACAATACATATTGCAGATTACATCAAGCACTGGCTGGGCTCAATCCACACCTACTCTTCAAAAACTGCTCCAGTCATTTTGGTTCTGTCACATTCAGAAGGAAAAGAGAAGGTTAGTTGTGTGTTTTTCATTGATCCCCTTTAACGGAGTTATTTATGGAGTAGCGGATTCAGCGATACAACCTGTCATTGGATTAAAAGCTGTCTGGAGTGTTCTATGAATTTTCTTAAGGTTGTTTGTTATGCAGTAATTATAACTACGGACTTCTCTGCTTACCTGGTCAATATGGAGAGCTCACCGTGGGTGTTATCAGTAAATTGCGTTATTTGCCGTAATACTCACACCCCGCTGGTAAAAATTGCAATCTATTCCATTGACTACTAATGAAAAAGGCAGATAACGAACAATGACCACTTAAATAGTGTAACCCGTAGTCAAAATCAGTGTATAAAGAACGCCTTAATAATTGCTATGAAACATGTTAGATAAGATTTTACCCTATGACAGGCTATACTGGCAAACTACGTGGTTATAACAATCATAGAATTTGCGAATAGATGTACTTTGATATGACTCGGCGTGCAATATTTTTATGAATAGAGTGAGATAGGCTACTGACAAAAACAATTGATGGTACATGGGTTTAATAGTCTCATTTTGCATGTTCTATGATCGTTATAGCCATCTAGTTTGGCAATTGGTCGGATGTGTTTCATACTATTTATTAGGTCGTTATTTACACATGATCGCACGCCCTATCTTCCTATGCAAGTCCAGGGGTCCGTGTTTCCCCATCTCTTATTTTTGTTGTCGTTATTGGTGTTATAATCATTATCTTTGTCGCCTTATTTTCTACATCAGTATTTCATGAAAAGGATCATTACTAGTTCATTTTATCTTCTATTTTACTCGATTTCACATTATACAACAATGGCATAAAACGCAATAATTAGCAATTTCAGTACATCTATTGTTCCTCCTGTATAAAAAACAAATCTCATCATTTATGTTTCACCGTGGTATAACTTAATTTGATATACTCCTTCAATGTATGATCTAATTTCGTAATTTTATTTTTAGGAAGAAAATGCCTATTATAGAAATGTGAAAAAAGGTGTAACAAAGGTACTGCAAACTCATCTCAACTCTGACAGAATGTTTGCAGTAGAAAAAGAATCTACCAAAAATATCGAAGAAATCAATGCATGCATATTAAGGGTTATCAAGAATCAAAGTCATTGGGGAGAGTCCATTCCTACATCGTGGGTTCATTTGGAGACCTATCTAATGGAGAGGAAAAATCAGCACATGATTTTGAAAAAGGAAGACCTTTGGGAGACATTGTCATCTCAAAGAAACATGGGCATAACGAGCGAGGAAGATTTGACAACTGCACTAACATTGTTCAATGACATTGGCGTTATTCTCTTCCACACTTCCTCTGATTCCATTATTCTTGATGTTCAGTGGTTTGTGAATGCCTTCAAACACATTATAACAGATGAAGAGCATGCAATGAGTGATATAGAGGACAAACATTTCAATGAATGGATGAAGTTCACCGAGAATGGAATTTTGCCAAAGAACCTAGTGAAAGCAATCTGGAAAGGACCAGAGTTATTCACTGAGCACACAGAAGATCTAATCATTCACATGATCAGACTTGGGATGATTGCTGAAATGGAAGAGGGAGAAACATTTTATGTCCCTTGCATGAACAAACAAAAGTATGACAAGGCTGTCTTAAACAACTGTACTTGTTCTTCCACTGTTTGCTTCATGTTTGAATATCTGCCATTGGTGATTTTCCACCGCTTAGTTGCTACCTGCATGACAAAGGAAGGCTGGAAGATCTGGGGAGGCAACGATCAGACGGACACCGTTAAAACAAAGGATTGTGTATTTCATACCGCCGCCATTCTTCAAGGCAAACACGGTTTCAAAATCCTAATTGGGATAACAGAAAACAAAAACACTTCGTATGATGAGTATCCCTATTCTATAGAAATACAAGGTTTTGTCTTTAAGGGTCAACAGATGCGAGAACAGCTCGCAGGAAGCACACTAAAAGCAATAGAAACACATTTAAAAGATTTAAGTTTGTGTTTTGGTGCAAACTGCGACCTGACCTATAGGATTGGATACAGGTGTTCAATCGCCCCATTTTCTGACACTCCAGATTCCCATATCATTCTAGAGTCTGCCATAGAGTGTACACCATGTAGGAAAGCAGTAGATGTAGACCACCTGAAATCGTTTTGGATGGTAAGTATATCCCTATTTTTAAGTCTCACAAACGAAGTTTGGAGAGTTATTGTGTGTGCTCAGCTCTTACAACTCTTCCGCTTCTTCTTCTTCCGCCGCTCTCTCGTGCCTTAAACTGTCCGACACTTTTCTCCGTAACCTGTTGATGGAAGTCTTAGATATTCTATGATATGATAGACCAATGTATGTAGATGTGCAAACATGCTTTTGTTTTCGGATTGAAAGGGGTTTGGGTACATTCTGGGGGAATCAAATGGGGGTGAGGTTTAACATAGAACCCTGTAGGGGAAAAATAATTCCAAAATTCAACAGATGTAACTTATAGATAGAGTCATGGGGTCTTCAGAAATGAGAAAGGGATGATTAGGCCTACATGTAAAGGCAAAGATAACGAACAGTAATCAATCTCGTAAGTCCTAAATAGAATTCAAAAACAATGGGTGGGCAAACACGGACCGCCAGGACACCACAGCATCCCCTGTTGACCGGTCCACACCGCCGTGTGCCCATAGTCTTGATCAGTGTAAAACGGAACAATCCGTAGTCAAATCAGTGTGTGAAAACGGCCTACAATGGTTTATGAAACACATCAGACAGCAAATTGACTCAATGGCAGGTCAAATTGTGTAAACTAAATTGTATAATCGACCATAGAATTTACGAAAATGCTGCCTTTAAACGTGACTGTTGAAACCCCTGCGACAACGTTTGTCTGAAAGTAGCCTGCCTCTATTCAAAAACTGATCGTACGCAGACCAAGCTCTTGCGTATCGAATAAGTTGAGAGACATACACATCATACGCAGGTGATGATGGAATATTGCTACATAAATATGGGACGTTCATGATGGTAAGCTGAAATCGTCCCGTTTAGTGTCAAGGTCAACTGACTCCAGTGACCTTAACCTTTGACCTTGAGCATAAAACTCGTATAACTCTAGAAAGACACTTGCTAGAGACATGAAATCTTCAGAAATGATAAGAGCTATACACTTCTATCACGGTGAAGTGATTTCAGTGACCTTGACCTCTGACATTGGAAAAGTAAATTAGGTATCATTTCAGAACCAGGTACGATAGAGACATGGGACCTTCAGAAATGATGAAAGGATGTTGGGATCTACAAATTAGTATCAAGTATAAATAATACCAGGTTTATGGAAGGACAGGGGATTATTTTTGGAAATTTTAAAAATCTTTACGATTTGGAATTTTTAAATGAACTTAGAATGGGTATGGCATGGATTATGTGCAAGGGAGGAATACAGTTGTATTAAAGGTCATATGAAACAATGTCTAACATTGGTATTTTACTTAACAATGATGTGTTTGATAGCCATTGTTAAGCCGTTTTTCAAACACTGATTTGACTACGGATTATTCCGTTTACCTGATCAAGACTATGGGCTCACGGCGGGTGTGACTGGTCAACAGGGGATGCTTACTCCTCCCAGGCAACTGATCCCACTTCTGGTGTTTCTAGGGGTCCGTGTTTGTCCAACTCTTGTTTTTGTATTCTATTTGGGACTTACGAGGTTGATCACTGTTAGTTATCTTTGCCTTTACATGATTAGCATGAATGAAAGTTAAATTGCATAAAATAAAAAAAAAAATATTGTCTTTGTATTGTTAAGAATTATTATGCTTCCTGTTAGCTTCTCCCTATATAATCACTATTCCACCATTTTCGCATAGTGTTCTATGAATTTATGTAGCGACCGTGCACTATGCCGAAATAGTACTATAACACTATGCCGAAATACGTGATGAAATAAAATTTGTGTTAATGCCAACGCGGGGAGTCTAACTCAAGACGTCGCGGTTGGCGGTCCGGAGCGTTACTGACTGAGCTACTCAGGCTCATGAGCATTGAGTCGTTAATTTTCATTATAATGAACATTGCCCTCCAGTTTTAACATACCGTTTAAGAATTTAAAATGAAACTTTTTATTGTAATGCTGGTAAATTGTAAAAGTATTTTATTGACGTTACTCTGAAAAGAATAGATAGGTCTATATCGTCGTATAAAGTTCTCAAATTGATTAGATAAGCAACCAAACGTCATTTGAAAACGTTTGTCGACGTCAATGTGATGTCAAATTCGTCTTGAATCAGAAACAAAATATATGAGTAGCCTAATCGTTCGGACTTGACGAACAGCTTTATTTCGGGACGACATCTAATGTCCAAGAAAACTAAACATGCGACGAATTCAAAGTATAAACTGCGCGGATTTTATGAAACGACAGAGCAGCCTGTCGATGTTTAAAAATATAAATGATGGTGTATTTATGCACATTATGGACACTCCGCATAATATATGAATAAATAATATAATAATAATAATATAATAATAATAATAATGTTACATTTGCGTGTTATTGCCAACTAATATCAGGGTGACGCATTAGTTCCACTCGCCTTTCGGTCGTGGGACCATGCGTCAAAACCCTGACTATTATTGGCTTAGTACCGCAAATGTAACTTACTATATAATAAAGCGTAAAAACCTTGTGCATGGAACGAATTTATTACCCGCTTATCGTTCTTGATTGTTGATGCTTGTGATGCACAAAGACCCATCGATGAAAATAACGCATAGAAAATAGTGTAATTTACACTGTGTTTTTTGAAGAAATTTCTCATTAATTTAATGGTTATATATGAATTTGTGTTTTCTGACCAATTGCCTGATTTCATAGTACAGCCATATCAGTTTGAACCAGTGAGAAATAATGGCGACAAGCGAATGACGATTAATTAAAAGAGGATGATCTTCTAGCTGCTTGAAGAGGAGGTAACGAATCATGACCCCTAGCTACCACATACCAACGATTATTTTAAGGATTAAAAGCCGTATCATCGTCAGAACTCGTGGATTTTTGTACTGAATGCAGTGTTATAGAGATAAAACCTGTGAATTCCGATGATGAAGCCGTATTAGGCGTACTCACGAACTTACAAGTATATAGATTGGCCGTGGCATGTTGTTTATGATTAATTGTAATAAAATATGTCTAAAAACTGTAATAATCCCATTTCTATTTTGATACGAATAATCACAGACGCACGGTTTTTCATGGCCGGTCAGTGTTTTAATCTTTCGAGACCGCAATGTCTGAGGTTCACAAATCGTTGTTTGATTTTGGATAACGTAAATAACGTCCCCGCTATCATGAACATACCCCTCCCAGTGTAAACACGTACGTACATTCAGCGTATATTGCCGAATTCGCATGCAGAACTTAATTTCTTCGGCATTTGTTTCATATGACCTTTAAGAAAAAGTCCACTTTGTACAGCCAGTACTTCGTTTGGGAGACTTTATAATCGGCAGATTATAATCACATCTTTTCAATGCAAGATCTTAATTGTTTTCAATATTGCAACGTTACTATGATTTATTTAAGGAAAGACGTTAATATTGAGGCATATGATACGATTTTAACCTGGTTGGATCAGTTCAATTATAAAAAAGCGTAAACAGACCCAAAACCAAGTTATAATAGTGTCATATTCCCAAAGTGTATTCCTTATAAGGCACAACAAAGCATCGGTGTCGATTTGCGGAGACGGTCATCTTAGTTATATGTAGCAGTTGTAAACGTATTTAATAAAGTTTATGTTTAATACGAGTTTTATGATATAAAATATGTGTAGACTATGTATGACAGGTATATTTCGCTGCTTTTCAAAGAATGCCTTTGAAGTCACTCCGACAGAGATTGGGAAAATACGGGAAATTGCATTGATCTGTCGTTCTGTCAACACTACCTAAAGCAATTCTTCAATATCAGAAAATGAATCAATTTGAGACTTTTGAAAATATAATGTTGCTACTACATGGAAACTTACCCTTAAATACAACGTTGTCGATATAATATACATTTATCACACACATTAAAACATCCTAGAATCAAGTGACTGATGTCAATGTGAGGTGACGTCATGTGATGAATTGTGGTAATTTTTTAAACTTAGCTTCGAGTGGCAATCAATAACTAAAAGCACCCTCCCAAAGCATTCAAGTGGGAAACAATGATGTATTAAAAAAATGATAACGATAATGTTTACAAATCATACATCGAATATCTTAATTTGTTAAACGGACATCGCACAGAAAATGTAGATTTTTACGACAGTGATTCAATATTTGTTTTGCTTAGCATCGAGAAAACAATTTGTGTCATAAAACGAAGCATCTTATTGCAAACATGGACTTTCTATTTCATGGACAACCTACCTAGTACTAAGGTAAACATAACGAACAGTGATCAAATTCTTAAATCCCAAATAGAATACAAAAACAAGAGTACGGCAACAACAGATCCCTGGATACACCAGAGTTGGTATGAAACACGGTGAAACAATTTAGGAAGAAAGAAAAGTAGTTCCGGGTGCTCGTTGTTACCAAATCAAGTTATACAAAAACAACCTGCGTTTCTTAATTTGAATTTGACAATTAATAATATATAAATTGTTGAAGTAAACAATGTGTTAAACGTCATCATTTCGCAAATTCTACGGTCGCTATAATGACCTTCTTTCCGATTACAAAGTATCACTTAGTCATATGTTGACTGATTTGTTTCATTTTCCTACTAGTTTTTACTACTGGTAATCCAGTTTACTTTCTTTCGACTACAGATTCATGGCCGGAGAGACCTGTCAGCAGAGGATGCTTACTCCTCCATGGCACCCGATCCTACCTTCGCTTTGTCGGAGGTCCGTGTTACCCCACACTCGATTTTGTATATGTTTTTTTGGATTATGATTACGTTTGGCGCGGTGTTATCTTCGCCTATTTGTACATAATGATAGTTACAAAACCCCCACATATATACAAAATCGAGTGTAGGACAACACGGACCTCCTAATAAGCGAAGGCAGGGTCAGGTGTCATGGTGGATAAGAGATGCGGAAGACTATGGTGCCATGCATTTTAAATTTTCAAAATAAATTATGAAAAATTTCTGAAAGATGGAAAACAGGAAAATGTACCATGTGATTTTGCTATATCCCTTTTCTTTCAGGTTGACACTACAACTCAGAGCGAAACCTCTGACATTCATGATGGAAACCAAGACGTCCGACAAGATACAGAACACAACGACAGCATTGACGGTAAGTGATTTGTTTTATTTTGAGGTGTTTGATAGGCTGCGGTTTACATCTTCCTTCAAAGCTTCCTTAATGCTTTTTGTTTTGCACATTTCTTTATTTTTGTATGGATCTGTTCTCGACAAGAATTGATTCTACTTCTGCCCCTTTTCCTGTGTTTTCCAGTGCGCTAGTGTGTTTTACATGTCTCAGGACGCAATTTTTCCATTGAAAAAATATGGTTCTTATATTTTGCCCAACATAATTAGAAAGGTAATAATATCACTGGAGTGTTAATACGTTCTTTATTCTGATTACTCCATTTGCCTGATGAAGAGAATGGGTTTACGGTGGGTATAACCTTTGATTAGATGCTTATTCCTCATAGGCGCCTGATGATACTTTTGATGTATCGAGGCGTCCGTGTTTGCCCATCTATTACTTTATTTTCTGTTTAATGATTACGAGATTGATCATTGATCATTGTTCGTTTTATTCGTTTATTTTGCTAGGGAACTTGGCTTCCTCCGTATGTCATTTCTAAAAAATTATGATTTTGAAAACTGAGTTAAGCTTCTCGTTCATGTAATGGTATAAAATTAAAGTCTTGGCATAAGGATCAAATGATTTAAAAGAAGAAGAAACGTCAGGCGTATTAAGCGACAACATTTGCAAGGAGCAGTGTAAATCAAATGTGGATTCTGAAAAATTCAAAAGAGCTTCTGGTAATTTTGAAATCCCAGATCATTTTTGTTCAAATCAGCAACATCAAAAATATGACTCACGGCGGATGTGACCGGTCGAAAGGGGATGGGTACTCACTAAAGGCACCTGATCCCACATATGATGTATGCATGAATCTATATTTGCCCAACTCTTGTTTTATACTTTGTATAGCACCAAATACATCGATTACTTTTCATTATCTTTGCTTTTTTATATTTAGAAGGAAGTCATCCTTACAAAAATTGTAAATTTCATGATCTTAGTAGGTAAGGGTTTCGATTCCAGGCTGGCACCAAAATTATTACAGTAAGTGTCTTTACCATATGAAATACATCTTTATGTTTGCTGATACGGTGTTCAAGGTAATTGCATAATGATGATAAGCAGGAAAAGATGTAGCAAAAGTAT
>CAJDSM010004247.1:0-13877 GCA_903981925.1 Ostrea lurida
ATCAAAAAGGAGGGATATTCAGGTCATACTAACTACAGTAAGAGATTCTAAGTCCTAATTCATCCTATTTGAGCACTCCTACCCTCATAAGGACCCCGAGGCTTTTTTTAATTCTCATAAAAACAAATTACTTACACAGTAAACGCTGTTTGTGTTTTTTTTATGTTGCTTTGATGACAATACTTTGTCTGCCATCTTTGTTTACAGCTAAAATGCAAGACCTAATGAAAAGTGATTTGGAATGCCACTTTCTGCTGAATCCTATGATTGGAAAATCCAAAGCCTTAAATCCTGCTACCAAAGCTTACCAGACAACATCTAGTTGACCATTTCTGGTTACAACTACTGTACAGTGCAAATCCTCGAGTTGAAAGCGAATAGAGACATAAGTGAGCTTTCATTGAACATCCAAATGATAACCAAGCGTTTCAAGCTGAAAATTCCCAGCTTACTTTTGGTCCAATGTTGGAAAATAAAATGCTATATTCACTTCAGAGGCAAATGAAGGTGAACACAATATTCTATTTATTCTAGTTTGTTAGATTCTGGCCAATCAGAAAGCTAGGAATTATTCAGTCCTATGATAAAATATGCATCAACACTGACTGTCTCAGCAAATAGATTGATTTGAGTGGTAACAATCAAAGGAAAGAGAACAGTTCAGAAAGAAAGAGAAAGAAAGAAAGAAAGAAAGAAAGAAAGAAGATTTGGCTTTGAGCTTGGTATTGCAGAAATAATGACTACCGGTACCCAATACATAGTTGATAATTTAGTTTTTTTAAGAAGTTTTTTCTCTAAAATAAGCATTTGACTTGTTTGTAAATAATTAGGTAATAAAGCAGTTATTCCATGGGTATTCTGGGTAACATTATACATGTATCCACATTAATGTCCCTCTGCCAGCCTCANTGGGTAACATGATATCCACATTAATGTCCCTCTGCCAGCCTCAGGCAACGGTTCTCTTGGTCATCTCTGATATCTTGGGACAATAATTTGACTGTTTGAGATACCCAAATACCCATGGAATAACTGAATACTGATTATAATAAATCAATATTTACCATTTTTAACAGTGTCATTTTCCAATCTCTAATATCAGTATTAAACAGCTGTAGATCAAATGATTAGGAAATAAAGCGCATTGTATCACCTTTCACTATTTTTTTTTATGTTGTCTTTGATGTTATATTATTCACTCTTCCAAATGATATCAAATTTCTACAATTATTCATATTTGTACAAACTTTACCTGAGGAATACAATCAAACTAAAATATTGGCTAAATTCCTTACTTTGGTTTTCTAGTGGTCAAGTTCTTGGGTTAGCTGTTAAGCATTTCAGTTCCATTGTAGTCTATATGCTCATTGTCACATACACATGACATATTTTGATTTACCAACTATAATCTTTTAATTGTTTTGTTATTTTAAGGTTCATGAATCATTGTCATTATCCTAGTTATCAGTTTAATATCTTACTGATCGATATCATAGAAAAATATTTCACTCTCAAAAACAAAAGACCAATTTTTAACTAATTACACATCAAATTTGTTCCCATATGTAAACACAAAATGCCCAATTAATGGCTGCACACTAAATACATACAGGCATTATGCTGTTGAACTATGTATGCACACATCAGTAGCTCTTGAAAGGATTTTTTTTTATTTCTTGATTAAAGGTCATCATTAATATCATCATCAATAAGGAGTAGAATTTAAATTATCATAATCTGAGGTGCTTATAAAACAAAATGATGAAAAAATTCAAATCTAATCAGACTTAAAGCTCATATGAGCTTTCGGATCAGGTTCAAAGCTAAAAATGCTCGTCGAAGTCAAAATTTTATTTCCTGCAAACTGAAATGCTCAAGCAAAGTAAATTCTTGAATATGAATTGTAATCTGAAACTTAATCCATCAAAATTCATGTCCAGGAAATCCTCACGCTTTCTGATTGACCATCACAACTGTAACACGATTCACCATCACCGTAGCCATTACCTGCTATTGTAGCGCCACCATTTAACCGGTCGAGATATTGTACATATTGCAGGGCACATTTACAGATAAAACAGTCCCAGTCTCCCGCCATAGGTTGTCATGTCACATGGTGTGGAACATTCTCATTCATATCAAATCGGATGTGAATAGCAATACCACAACCAATACACTATCTATCAAAAAGATTATTTTTTTTCTTTTCCATCCGAGTTAAAGGTCATTCGAGTGAAAGAAAAATTGTTCAGGAGACACAAAGCAAATTCCACAGGCTCCAATTGTTTCTCACTCAATTTGTAAAATTAATTTTCCTTTTCTGACAAGATATTGGCATTTTCCATATCATAAAAACATCAGACACAAGATGTCCATTTTTTCGCTCGCTCCTAAATGAGAACATTCCTCACGCTTTTTGTTATATCTCAGCACAAATGGTTATAAAGATTCCAATGGTTTTAAATATCAGATCCCCTAATATAGGATTTTACAAAATCTACACAATTCTAACATTATTACATAAAAAAATCTTGTTTTTCGAATCTGGAGATGAACAAGGGAAATGTAAATCAGTCTCCACACACATCTATATTTCATTCACTTCAGAAGTAAATTTGCGAAAAATCAATTGAAAGTTTTTAAGACGTCGATGTCTTTAGGGACACTCAAAATGCATTATCCCGAATTTTCTATACATATTTGTTATGATAAGATAATGTGTATGTTTTGTGATCTGCTATAGCACTCATTGATTTAAGAATTAACTTTAACCCCCCTTTTGAAGGTGTTTAAAATCAATAGTATTTGTACAAGCTAAAATTTGCATTTTTCTCTGACAAAAATTTTTAAAGTGTCTAATACATACCAACTGACCCAATTTTTATTTTAGTGTGAGCCTTAATTCTGCTACAGAGCTCATTTTCCTCAGAAGACTAAGATAAGGAAAGCAAAATCTATGCAGGTGGACTGTTTCTATGTATAATACATGTACTGTAAAGGGCTTTAATTTCACGGGCTAAATTTTCGCTATTTTTACCTTTCGCTATTTCATGACAGTTTAAATTTTCCAGATAAAACCCCTTTGAATAGGTGAACTCATACCCCCAAATACTTCAAAAGCAACTTTGCACTGGTTTTAATTTTGTGATTGTTACATTGATTGCAAATATAGTGAACAAGAAGTACTGTGAGCAATGCTTTCTAAGATAACCCCCCCCCCCCCCCCCGCCCCGCTTACCGCCAAACCCCCAAAGGGTGTTTGTAACCATTCAAGAAATTCAAATGAAAACCATATAGCTATTTTAATGTCAAGTGAGCTCGACCATTGGACCTCAAATTCGATAAGGAACATCTATGACCTATGGCTAGTTCATATAGAGCTATGACATGGCAACTCTAGGTGGAAAGTATATTATATGCTCTACAGCTTGGAAACCATATTGCTTTTCACCCCAAATTCGATAGGGAACATCTTCACCCCATGGGTAGTCCATATATTTGATATGGTGACTCTAGGTGGAAACCATATTGCTACTTCCATGTCCAGTGCACTTGATTGATTGATTGATTATTTATTGTTTTACGTCCCACCGGGGAATATTTCACTCATATGGAGACGTCACCATTGCCGGTGAAGGGCTGCAAAATTTAGGCCTATGCTCAGCACTCAGGGCCTTTGAGCAGGGAGGGATCTTTTTCGTGCCACACCTGCTGTGACACGGGGCCTCGGTTTTTCCAGTCTCATCCGAATGACCGCTCCAGTGCAATTGACCTTTGACCTTTTGACCCCAAATTTGATTAGGAGCATCTTTCGATATGAAGTGCACTTAATTGGTCTTTGACCTTTTAACCCCAAAATCGATAGGGAACATCTTTGTCCTATGGCTAGTCCATATGTACAATATGGTGACTCTAGGTGGAAAGTATAACACTTTAGAGCCCAGAAACCATTGCGTCTACAGACAGACGGACAACCTGATTCCAGTGAGTATACCCCCACACAACTTCGTTGCGAGGGGTATAATAAAACCCAAGTGAATATTTTGCCCTTTACAGTTAACCACACATTCTTTAAGTTAGAATTAAAGTTTGTTTTTGGAGGCTGTAACCATGTTTTACTGTATTCATACAAATAGAAAGAATCAGTACTTCTACTTATTTCAATCAATTCTCAAGATCGCTTAAACTAAACCAATACGCTGTACAAGTTGATTCAGTTTATTCGAGTCTAAATCTCCCTCTCTGTCAACACCTTACGGATTTAAAGTCATGACTTATCAATAAAAATGCAAAATCTTTCACCAGACACCAAAAACATACCCAGGAACCCAGGAACGGGTCGGAGATTATCATCCGACACCAGACACCAAAAACAGACACCAAAAACATACCCAGGAACCCAGGAAAGGGTTGAAAATTATTGTCCAACAAAGTTTTCCTTGTTTAAAAATAGCTTCCAATTGTAATGATACAGTAATTGTAATATTTATAATGTATAATTTGAAGATTAAGTTAAATCCGTCTAATAAATGTTAACGAGTGCTCATAAGAACAAAATTATCACTCTGATTAGGAAATCTAGATACCCTACAAAGTCTTGCTTACAACATACTTAAAACCAAATACACATTTTTACAGAGCCACTGGATTAACGCGGTGCAGTTTACAAGCAATATACTCTCTAACAGAATCAATTTGAGATATATTTGTTCTACCTTTATTACTGTACGATTAAAACTGACGATTTCTGGGCTGACGATCGCTAGGAGATGAAATCCGCAGGTAAAAGTCAGCTCTCAGTTGGTAAGTCCGGCTTACGACGGATTAAATCTAAATACCCACACCTATCAGACGGATGATAATGGGTGTAATTCACATTAGATTGCTACGGCAACTCTTCAGTGCTGCGACTATGTCCATTATAAAACTCCAAAGAAATGCTTAATTATATAAATTCGTGTTCGATTAGAAGGGTGTCAGTGGTTGCTATCAATGGCAGGGGTTCTGCCCAATATCAGAGAGGTGGGAGAGGAATTTCTAATCAACTTTGTTTATGAAACACTATGTCCCCCAGGACTGACAACATTTCAATATCAATAGCAAATTTAACTTTGAAGAATGACTTCGACTCTTATTAGTCCCATTTATATTGTTTGACCTTGACCTGTTCATAGTTTTTGAAAGTCTTTTTCTTGCATAGTTCAAAAAGAAATGATCAAAGTTAAAACAGAAGATGAATAATGACACAAAATAAAACTAAAACAAAATGCCCCATGCAGATCTTTGATTTCACTAAAGAAATTTAAAGATTACCCTTCCTTAAAATCTAAGTATTGGATGCTCTCCATCTTTCAAAAAATAAATTGACCTGTCCTCATCGAACTGATACGAGTACCACTGATGCATTATGGGAGAACCCCTCTCCTGAAATAGTAGCAGTGTCTATCCTGAAAAAAAATAGCAGCAATGTCGAGACTGAAAAAAGAATATGGAACTTACTGTCAGATGAACTTGGCCTGTTTAGTTTGTCTTTCTCATTGGCAATTTTCTGTAAAAGAGAGAGAAAATTAATTACCATTAATTACAATAGAACTGTCTAATGATGTATCACAGTATGATATATGTCAGCTTCCTATAGAGTTGTTTCCCTTATTGTTACTACAAACTTACTCACTTAGATATCAGTATCCAAAAAACAAACCAGAATGTTACAAGTGTACACTTATCCAGGAAAACGTATCACTTGGTCAAAACTAAATGACGTTTAAACAATTAGACAGTCTGGTTACCAGGAAGGCCCCCGGACTCATTAAATGGACAATACTCAGCATCGAACTCGAAAAATTTCTGTCATATCTCTAAACTTAACTCTCTCCCAGCTGTTTTTGAGTGACTGCCGACCAAAGTTTAGTGCTTTATATCGGATATTATACAAGATAACATACCAGAAGATAATTCATGTCGGATATTAAACAAAATAACCACTGGGGCAGTAATTTAGAAGATAATCTGCCTTTGAGAGAGATGTAATATTGAAAATGCCTATTTGTTGATATTTTTTTAAATCTATGGATAAATTTTCAAAAAAACAGATTAATTAAATACCAGACACGTTAGACAAGCAATTTTAAATAAAATTTGAAATTGAAATTCTTATTTTCAGTATATCGCATATATTCAGATTATTCTCAGCGAGAGAAAAAAGTTACTGATCCCATCGAAATTGATAGAAAATACTGAATAGTCATATTACTGGTAATTATTGACTATTCATCAAGAATTTACTTCCTTTATAAAAATGTATTTTAATATGTAAAACCATTTACATCAAGGGAAGTGTAGTTTCTTATACTATGCTCTCCTATGGCTTTTTTGTTGTAATTTCGATCGGCTTGCTGTTCAAATTTTGAAGAAATCGCAATATTCTAAATTTTGGCTAGTATTCCATTTCAATTTCTTTTTATAAAATATTTTCCCGACATATCTTTTTTCCTAAGGACATGTTTTGTTGAAGATTTGCATCCAGAGATTAAAAAATATCAACAAATAATATTTTCAATATAATAAATATTTATATTTAAAAAATCGGATTGTTATATCTGAGTTGTTAGACATGCTTTTATTAAACATTCATATATTTACATTCAAATCACAGCAAAATTTGGACTCCTAGAATCTCTTTTGCAAAGAAAAACCAACTTTCATAATTGCCGGGAAAAAAATCACAAAAAAATCATATAAAATAACTGATAGCTTGATATACTTTTTTTCGAAGAGCGAACACTGTGCTTCGTTGTTTTGTGCTTAAACGAATCATTAACTAAATTTTGGCTGATTGAGCTCCTTAAGTATGAAAACTATGTTTGAAGTACACTTAATACTTAGAATATGTTTCATATTTCGGGAGGGGGCGTTGGCATCATAATATCTTAAGAAGTTTTAATAAACTCTAGGACTTGAGAGAATAATTTCAAAATCAATGCTAAAATGAAAGTTTTTAATGAAGGATTCCCCCCTCCTCTAAAATAATTTTTGGCTGTATACACAATAGTATTTAGACCAACATAGATTGCGGGTATATAGTTATTTACCTGTTCCGTCGATCCGTCTTGTGTGTCAGTCTATGTTGATGCCTGTATGTGCTTTCATTTGTGATGGATTCCAGGAAACTTTGTGGAAAATTTTCGTATTCAGTAAAAGCTTGGTGGGGTCGATTTTAAAAACATCTGTCAAAGGGGGACCACCATTTAATACTTTGGGAGGGGAACTTAGATTTTTGTGTTTATAGCATCAGTTTCGGATAGCACCTTCATGTTGTTGATGAATTCCAAGAAAGAATCTTTTGGAAGGTTTACTTATAGGAAAGGTTTGGATGGGACCACTTTTGGGAGAGGGGACTATTTCATATCACTGGATTTGTGGTATTAGTCATGTGGTCACCTGAGGATAGCACTTTCATTCAGATTTCTAGCAAACTTGGGAATTGTAATATAGAGAGAATCAAATTACTTGATGTTACTGATACCGGGTACTGTATTTGCAAGAAAAAAAACCCCAAAATCCACCGAAACGGGCAATGGTGGACGTTCTCCATATGAGTGAAAAATTCTAAGTGTAACATTTAGCGGTCACCAATCCAGTGCTAACCGACGGCTCGCCGTTGCTTAACTTGCTGATCAAGATTCATCGCCAGAAAAGCCTTGCTTGCTCACTAGAGAGAAAGTTACAAGTTTCCGTTTCAAGTCTGTCCGCTACACAACTACAAAATCCCTTCGCTTTCAATGTTTTTGAAACATCAAAACTGGTTTGAAATGATAAAGAGTTATCATGGATTTAGCATTCAAAAAACAAATGACGATTAAATAATGATTATGAAAGCGTACGTTCTTTGGTGAGTTGTTGGTCCACATTCTAGATACTACACGCAGAGCCAGGCCATGCCTAATAGCCGGTGTACCAAACCCCCTGACCTGTGACCGGTATTAATATTTCTTAAGAAGGAATATCCTTTCCATTGATAATTGTATTTGATGTGTTTCTTATATCATGACATAATAATGTTTATACCCCCGCCAAAACAAGTTGGGGGGGGGGGTATATAGGGAATCACTCTGTCCGTCCGTCGTGTCTGGTGAGATTCGTTGTCGCGGGCCATAACTTCTCGTTCTTTGAGGTAGCATACCATATTTTGCAGTTATGGATGTATTCACTATTGAGACGATGTGTCCGCGTATATTGATGACCTCTGTATGACCGTTGACCTTTTGACCTCAAGATTAAAAAATCAAGTTTTTTAACATGAATTTGTGTCCGGCCATAAACTTCTTTGTTCTTTGAGGTAGGCATACCATATTTGGATATGGGTGTGATCACTATGAGAACGTGGTCATTATAGTTCATTGACCTTGTATGATCCTTGACCTTTGACCATTCAGATCAAAATTAGTCAGTTTTTCAACCCATATTTCGTGTTCTGGGCCATAACTTCTTTCTTCTTTGGCATAGGCAATCCTGTATTTGGGCATATGGATGCATCATCATGCGATGATGTTTCATGTACTCTGTCTGTCTGTCTGTCCATCTGCATTGTTAATTTGTTCTAGGCCATAGCTTCTTTGTCTTTGACTATGCATACCATATCAGCATATGGGTGTATCAATATGAGAGGACTGTATTGCATATATTCAGACCATATGTGACCTTTGATCATAATGACCCTGGACTTTTGACCTCAGGTCAAAGGTCAATCAGTTTTCTAACATGATTTATATTTGGCATAATTAGGTATCACCCATGAAAAGATGCTATCACTTTCATTTCATGACTGCTGTTTGACCTATTCTCAAGGTTCAAACTTATAGTTTATTTAAACATGGATTTTGGCTGGGCGTATAACTTTCTTTGTTCAAGCTCCAGTGATTCAAGTGAGCGTAAAATATTGTGGTGGCGGGGGTATCCTTTGTGAGTTTATACCTCACCCAGTATTTCTAGTTTGACGAATGTGTAAATTCATACGTTTACCCTTAAAAGGCTGTTGGCTGTGTATAGCACATACCTTTGAGTTTTCATTACAGAGGTGGGATGAAGTATAAAAATGAATGAGTCACAGCTCACATAGTACTTAACATAGGCCTGTATTTGTTTTTTCTCTTGATATTTAATTAATTTTGTGCTTTGTTAAATTTTACATTTTTTCTAGAGTATTGACCTTGAATGTACTGGTATTTGGCTTTGTGCTACCGCGGTATGTACCATACAAAAAAGTACCGGTTATACGTAAATACCATGCACCTCTGTTTATACCCAATATTGAACAGAGATAAATGTCTAGGGTGTTGCCGTTGATTGGCCAATATCAAGAATGAAATTATTTGGAATTTTGAACTAAATATTACCTTAAGGTTAAATCAACTTGTGCTGGGATAATAATTTATCACACAAAATCGAAGAATAGAAGCGAGGAATTGCCATCGCTAGGTGTGTGTTTGAAAGAAGGTGTAATTACTGCAGATCTCGATGTGTTTTAAAAATGTCAAAATGACCTATAAATGCCATGGGACCCTATATAAATTTTTAGTCATTCGGATGTTGGCCTGTAGGAGGATATAAAACCAAACCGGAAGCTCCATGGCAGGGTCTTACAAAACTTGGTACATTAGAATCACTTTGATGAGAGGAAGGTATGCCTATTGTTTTTCATGGTCGGAGTCAAAGTCAAGTTGTAGTTTCCACTATGTAGGGAAAATGTAGGAGGATACAGGACTGAACGTAACTCCAAGAATCTTACGCTTTGGTACATTTGATCACCATATGAGAGGAAGATTCAAGGGTCAAAAACGCAAAAGAAAACATTTTTCATCACATTATAATACAAAAGATTTTATAACTTTTTTCCAAGCATTTCAGTCCATCTTTACCTGAACCAAAATTTCTGAAACATGGCAGGGTGACCTGTAGTGATACTTCGAAAGGTTTAATTATTACCAGTATGTGGTAACAGTGGACAATTACAATACTTGATGCCACTAAACTACCCCAGCCCAGATTCTCATAGAATTTTGAGCAATCTAAACCTTTAAGCATGTCCCGTAACAAGTAAATGACTTAACTCAATTGCTTTACAAAATTGGTAGACACTCACATTGCACCTAGTTAACAATAATTGAAAGCGGCAAAGTGAGACACCCTAGTATCCTATATACCAATATCCCTATTTCCCAACTAGTGTAGTCTGCAGATCATGGCGGAAAAAATTCACTTTTAGAAAATTCTTTAAGTTTACAGTAATAGGAAGGAGAGAATGAGAAAACTATGGTGGTTGGACCGGGAATTAAAACTGGGACCCTGCATCACTAGCAGTTGCGTCTAACCACTTGAAGCTATCCAGGCATATCCATGGTCAACATAATAGCTGTAAACTTACTACATTTCCTCCTCCCTAAAGTGTCGAAGACAAATTAACCCTGGTAGGTTCAACCCCCTGTAGGACTTTCACCCTGATTCCAGCTGCTAATGAGTCACACTGGCCACCAAAGTAACAGGAAGAGAGAGAATGAGAAATAAAGTGGCATGACCGAGGATCGAACCGGACCATTGCAGTCACTAGTCAGGTCTCTACCATGAGCTTCTCCAGGCCAATATCCACGGTCGTATAGCCGACTACTACATTACAATCTAGACAAGAAGTTCTTTGAGGTGAGTTCAAAGGGGGAATTATTGTAACTGAAGTTGTAGCCTTTTCTGCCCCAAATGAGGGAGGCCGTGGTTTGGTGAGTGAATTGAGTCAAAAGATAGCAAATGTCTTCTTAAGGGGATGAAACCTCCAAAACCTAGCAAATCAGTGCACCCAGCCCCACACCCATAAGAAATTTAAGTAAGTATACATTATTAGATTGTACAGTTTTGAAGAAACTGTAATCTATAAAGCTCAAACATATTAAATTAATATTCCATAGTTGATTGATTATTATACCTCCAGCAATAACGTTTTGGGGTATATACTGGAAATCAGGTTGTCTTGTTTGTCCATCGCGGTCAGGAATAATTTTAATTTTAACAGGGATTTTCTAGGTCTTTTTACTACCGGTAAAGGTACCGTTCCCCCTATGACAACAAAGGAATTTTCCTTCTACGGGTAAACATTCAAACACTGATTTATTAAAAACCACACCAGAAATTATATGGAGATTTTTAAAAAATCAGTTCGAATACATGTGATATTCTAAGTATTTTTGTTATTATCATAAAAGTTTTACACGATGTATAAATAGAAAAGAATCAGTAATCAAAAATTGATATGGCCTGTTTTCATGTGACATGACGATTCTTAGACATGCCAGATCCTCCACCCCGTTCCCTGAAGCTCAAAAATTCCCCTTCAATAATAAAAAGGTAGTAGCATCTAAATGCTGGAATAAATCCCATGTGCTGTAGAGGCAATGGTTTGGGCTCCGACCCTAGCAGTAACCACTATTGTACAATGGATCTTATACTCATTGGGACGAAGATTTCCATATTTGATTTTGGGGTCAAAAGTCAAGGCAAGCCACACTGACATGGCTAAGTAGCAAAGGTTTCCTTGGCGCTTAAATGTTATCCTTTCCACTAGAGTCACCAATCTTGAGGTGAAATGATTACATCGCGATGCAGCTGAATCGCGATTGCTGGCCTCGGATTCGATGTTTTGATTTATTCCGGGTCGATTTTGTTTTCGATACAGTTCTAAAATTACAGCACAAATTGATTTTAAAAACACGTTGCTGACTGCCCAATGCAAATGAAAATTTGCCTTAGTCAACGTTTGAGTAAACTTTGCTGATGTTGAAATTGACAAGTCGGGTTGAAAAATGCACCTAACGAATAATCCTCGGGTTAATGCATGTTATTTTTTTTTTCATTTCATGTAAGACTTTTTTATATTGGTCTGAATTGATTGCAGAGAGCAAAAAATACAATGAAAACATAAAAATCTTCAAGCAGCATAAATAATTGAATGTTTATTGTATCGAATGCGGATAAATCATCGAATCGAGACTAAAGTGATCGAAAATCGAACTCAGAGAGGTACTGCACGTTTCACCCCTTTACCATATTATTACAAACTTGGGATATACCCATGGAACGAAGACTTGTTCCTTTACAATTAGGGTCAAAGGTCTTAAGTTCAAGCATATTGGACAGTAGAAGTAGCAAAATGTGTTTTTGGGCTTTAGAGCATTATACTTTCTACCTAAAGTGTCACCATGTCATACAATGAACACCCAATGGGTCAAAGATGTTCCCTATCGAAATTGGGTTTCAAAAGGTCAAAGATGCAAGCTCACTGGACATTAAAGTAGCAATTTGATTTTTTTTAAATTTTTGAACAGTTAACAATGCCCTTCGGGAAGATTGGGTAAAGTGGAGATGGGGGTGGGTGTATTCTTAATGAGCATGCTTCACAGACCTCCTGTTTTCTCTGCATAGTAACATGTTAGTAGATAAATCTCCGTCGTACAACAGAAATGTTCGTTGAGTCCCTTCTTTTTAAATTAATTGCCCTTACCAGGTAACAAGATTTGAACCCAGGGCCCTCTGAATTCTTGTCAGGTGCTCAACCACTTGTCTAACTGATTACAAATGGCAAACTCTTTGGAGGGGATTGCATGTATTTATAAAGAATTTAGAGAAATGTATGAGATCAAAAAATGGATGGTGAAGTTTTGGTTCGTCGTTCCGGGTATATTTTAACATATTCAGATTGAATCTTTACAGCGTGTGAAAATGCCATGCATGGTGTACGTCATTTGATTCAAATCCATTGAATGTAAGCTAACCCACTGCGAGATCATGTTGTTCTACTGCATTAATAATAATATCAAATTCTACACCATTACTTTCTAACAAAATTTACCCAGAGGTAAATATAAAATACATATCATTAACTCTCCACCATTGAATTTTATGTTGAGTTGTAAGGAAGTCTGTTTGTTTACTGCTTTCACAAACATAACATTCATAAAAAGCCTATTACTTCAAGTCTCGTTCAAGTCAACTGTTTCTTTTAAAAGAAATTTACTTCATAATGACTTTTTCATACATTAGTAAATTTATCATTCAGAAATATTGAACATCCAAAAAGATATTTTTTATTACTTGATAGGTGCCACTATATAAAAAATATTTTGATGATGTTCACCAATAACATTTATGCAAATGTGTTGACTATGACAAATGATAACAAATAATTTTAGTCCATAGTTTTTGTTTCAAATTAAATTGCAATAGGATCTACTCAAAAATATTTGAAAAGGATTTATTTAGTGAATATAAGTAGTTTGAGATGTAAATCAAAATTTTTTTATGCGTGTCAACGTTTCTGGAGACATTCGTGTCATTTATTGGTTATCTAGCTATATTCTCAAATCTTCAAGTTTAATGGAAAGTGTATTTGTGTAAGTGATGTTAAAGGAGTTATTAATGTATTTATTGCTTTATAAGAATGAATTAACGACCAATAAATTGTTTATTTTGCTTGAGTCTATGATCTGTGCTTGCGTTGTTATACTTTGCCTCGAGGATTATAAATAAATTGTTTATTTGCTTTGAGTCCTATCATCTGTGCTTGCTTGTTATACTTTTTGCCTTGAGATATAAAATAGCATGTGTACATATCACTGTTAAACTAGTTACCAACTGTATGGGCTTGTGCAACATCTGACTTAGTACTAATTGATTATCTTGACATAAATTATCTTCTAAATTACTGGTTATCTTGTACCAATATCAACATAAAAATTTCTTCATAATTATTGAATATATAAATAATCTTTGTATAATTACAAAATAATTTAAATTATCTTTTAAATTAATGATAT
The DNA here is from genome assembly GCA_903981925.1 of Ostrea lurida. Taxonomy (NCBI): domain Eukaryota; kingdom Metazoa; phylum Mollusca; class Bivalvia; order Ostreida; family Ostreidae; genus Ostrea; species Ostrea lurida. The sequence goes on from CAJDSM010004247.1 coordinate 13,857, forward strand.
CGTAATGTATAATATCCACAT
>CAJDSM010004251.1:0-16158 GCA_903981925.1 Ostrea lurida
ATTAGCACACCATTCACTGGATCAGTACACGTAGATACGAGTCTACTCCATTCCGGAAGAAGAAAGGAGGTTGATGAAGGAAGGCGTAAATGGAATTGAGACCGTGAGCACGTCTCTCTCTCTCTCTCTCTCTCTCTCTCTCTCTCTCTCTCTCTCTCTCTCTCTCTCATTTCTTAAAATGATTTGGTTAAAACGTGGTCGGTGTGACAGAAATCACGACGGCACTGCGACCACAGTACTGTCAATCTTCTATCAATTGTCAATTCTTGTACGATTCTACAACCTTCATGAGTACAGCACACTGCTTCAACGACTTTCCAACGACCATGCTACGATTATACCACAACCACCCACGACACACTTATGCCTCAGTCCCAAATGGCTAAGAGCCCCGTATTACTAGTCTACTATCGATTTTTCGTGGGTTTCGCATCATTTCCGCGCGATTCTGCGAGCCCTGCACCACAGTGGCACGGACATTTCGGTGTCTGCAAGGGCTGCGATCAGTTTAACTTTTTGTTAAAATGTTTTTCGGGATCGCTGAAATCGCGGAGTGTCCAGAAATGGCACGATTCGCGCGAGTCTCGCGCCACTCCAGTGCAAGGCTGGTGCCACTCAATTGCAATTGTACTGCTGAAGAATGACAAATCGCTGGAGTGGTACGGGGGTAGCCGCCGCACGCTGCCAGTACCACACTCGCGCGAGACGGGCGACATGTCTGCCACCAGCCGTCGCAAAGACAGTCGTACGGTGGCAGTGATTAGTGTGACTGCATGGGCGAGCGCTGTGTTTATCGTGCCACGATGGAGAATTGAATTTCAGTGCGAGGCTGGTGCCACTTAATTGCAATCGTACTGCCGAAGTATGACAAATCACCGGAGTGGTACGGAGGTAGCCGTTATGATGCGAGTCTCGCTCCACTGTGGTACACCGCCAGTGCCACACTCGCGCGAGACGGGCGACATGTCTGCCACCAACCGTCGCCGACTTGATCAAAGATAGTCGTACAGTGACAGTAAGTGTGACCGCGTGGGCGAGCGCCGTGGTTATCGTGCGACAATGGAGATTTGAATTTCGCGTCCAAAATCACCATTATCGTACGGGAGTCGCCCATTTGTGACTTTCGCCAGTGTTAGTTTACACGCAAACCAAAATCTCGACGGGGAGTATGGCTCAAAACACTTAATTTAATCTATTTCACTTCAATGGAAAATGTACGCTTCTAAGTATCGATATATCTTTATGCGCCTAGTGACGTCATTTCACCCATGATCAGCAGACGCTGTCCCCTGTACTACTGTAGACATATTTCTCTGTACACGGTAACACCCGGGGGGAAATGGCGGAATTTAGAGAGAGGGCGACAATATGAGTACGGTATAGGAAAATATGAATTCAAGATGATATATTTCATAAATGACTTTGTGTAATTGATATTTACAGTGCTTGATGTTATCATATCCTCGTATAACCAAAAATCGGTCACGTAAGGGCATTTTAGCATTAATGGTGGTTTCTAAAATCAGATTACATGTATGCATCAAAGTAAAGTTGAACCCTGTCGTGTTCTAACCTTTTATAGTGTTTCAGTTCCGGCGTGAAAATTGTTGACTTATAACCTACATTAACGGTCTATCAATATAAAATGGCAGATTGACCATGACCCATGGTCAAGTGATATTTGTGTGTTTTCTGAAGAAATAGGCCAAGAAAATTGCATTTTTACATTGAATATATGAAAACCTGATATATTATAGATTAAAATATAAATGTAATGTTTTTTGTGTATGATGAGTAGTTCAAATAATATTTTGAAATACCTGATATTGTGTTTGTCCAGGTAGGTAAAATATGCTTTTTCGCGGAAAAAAACCGCAACTGAGCGTTAGGTGCTTGGTCATTTCACTTGCTATAAAATACGATTTGCTTGGCCTTAAACATAGATCATCTGACTGATGACGTAAAATAGAATGTCAACAACACAATGGCCGCCGGTGAAAGCAGTATGCACATTACGTACAGTACTACTTTTTAGCCTTTGGGAAGTTAAAAGCTATCCTAAAATTTAGATGTTGAAATCATTGCAGAATAGAATTGCATTCATTGAATAAATTTGATAACGTTTGATGAATCCTTTTGATTGTGATTGATTATTTGTTTATTTTACGTCCCATCGGTTTTTTTTAAAAACAATATTTCATTCAAATAATATGATTGAGATCGGGCAGCAGGCACAGCCTATTATAGCCCTCTCCCTTAGCAGTGACGGTTCTTTAGCGTGCCAACGCCTGCCGTAACACATATCCGAAAGACCAGTGATTCCCGCTTCTAAATTCCGAGCGTTTGGCGAAGGAGCAATCGCCACCCATTTTCACATTTTGGGTTTGGCACGAGCGGTGCTCGATTTCACGACCTCCCGGTTGCGAAGCGAACGCTCTAGACTAACTACTGAGCTACCGCGACCGGTCTTTTGAATATGTTATTTGCATTTACAATGCAACATATAAAGGGAACCCGTAGGGAGAGGGCTAATATAGGCAATGCCTGCTGCCCGATCCCATTCACATATTTATTTGTGAATAAAATATTGTTTAAATAAAAGGGAACCCGTGTGGATCCAGGTTAGAATAGGTCCTCAGCATCTCCTTGCGTGTCGTAAGAGGCTACTTAATGGGGCGGTCCTTCGGATGAGATCGCCAAAAATGAGGTCCCGTGTCACAGCAGATGTAGCAGGATGAAGATTCCTCCCTGCTCAAGGGCCCTGAGTGCCGAGCATAGGCCTAAATTTTGGTGACGTCTCCATGTGTGTGAAATATTCTCGAGTGGCCGGGACGTAAAAGAAGAAATAATTAATCAATAAACATATAAAAGGGGTGTAATAAACTAAGCAGAGTTTTAGTGGATAATGCGCTCCATACTAAAGATCCGTATTCGCTATTTTGTAAATGTTTACCCAGCCGAAATTAATGTAAATTGTACTTTCATGTAATATACTCGAATCTGAATGATTGCATGGTCAAGGAACATTTGACAAAATATAAAGTTGTCCTCTGAGAATAGAAAACTCGCCCTTCAGGGTGATTGTATCTATAAACAATAGGAAACATTGCTTGACAACGGAAATTAACGTATCGCCAGCTGTCAATCACAATAATATTCAGCCTGAAAATAATTCCATTATTCCGCGTGTAAAGCTTGTTAAAAATATCTGCTTACGACAAACATGCACTTTCTTGCAGACAGAGTTGTCGTTTCCTTTCTCTCAACTTGCATCTCTGTCAACTCCCCGTTTAAGCCAGTTTTTTGTAAATACCATTGTAAAATGGAAAAACACTACCATGTGAGGTATTCTTTCTTGTAAAATAATTAAAATACCAGGAAATAATTCAAATTCACTGTGTCTTGTAGAGGTTTTTTGCCTTTATAGACTATTTTTAAATCGTTTAAACGCAAAAATTTAGTTCTGCTAACAATTGAATTTAAAGAATAAAAACTTCATTAGACAAAAATATACAAATAAGTTATTTAGAGTTTTATTTTCTTTTTTAATATTTTACAAAAGTAATGGAACACTCATATTCGGTGTTTTCCATTCTTAAATGGTTTTACAAAAATCTTAAAACGGGAGTTGACAGAGATTGTAAGCTGAGAGAAAGGAACGACAACTCTTGGCAAGAGAATGAAACATTGGCAAAGCAATTTGCCACTTCCTCGGGCCTTTCCCGCAGAAGCCTCTGGAAGCTCGCCGGAAAAGGCCCGAGAGTTGCGATTGCAAATTGCAAAGTGACGAGCGATGAAATACAAGTAACTGTAGTGAAGCGGTGCAGTTGGGCACACCTCTAACACGGATAAACAGGTACCCTGAAGGCGTAAGATGGGGAGTGAAATTCATATCCTGTTTCCTTAAACCAGGCCATCAAATCTTGGAGAAATGTATAGGGCGAATGGATCAAGCTCTACGTAAATCTCAACGGTGGGGATATCCAGATTGTGAGAAGCATCGGAAATAAATCGAAGGACTTTCAATTGTTATGCCTTGTGTTCAAATTTTTTTACCAAGTATATTCAGGCCTTTACTGCCGCCTTGGGAAACTTTCACAACCCTTTATTTAGACGCACACCTGTGAATCCTCCAACTCGTCGGGATAAATTTTGGTCGCTGGCACTATACGCGTGCAGCAATCATCACTGAAGCTGGGTCGATCTTAAGGTACTAAATGCGAGCAAACTATTGTTTCAAGGAATTATCCGCGAATGAGTAGTGCTACAAATTATCAAGTTAAAAATTCAACTTAATCATTCGCATTCTCTCTCTCTCTCTCTAGGTCTCCTGTCTCTCTCCTCTCCTCATCTCTCTCCTCTCTCTCTCCTCTCCCACTCTCCTCGTCTCTCCTCTCTCTCTCTCCTCTCTCTCTCTCCTCTCTCTCTCTCTCCTCTCGTCTCTCTCTCTCTCTCCACATTTCATATTCGTGTACAAAGTCATTTCCATTAATGAACTAAAAAAAAAAATATGATTTACTTTTTTTTCTGTGTATATGAATATTATACATGTACTGGCGTACATAACTTATTCACATGGGGCATAGGAGCCGGGGGGGGGGGGGGGGGGGGGGGGGGGGGGGGGGGGGGGGGGGGGGGGGTTGCCTCCCCCTTTTTTTTTTTTTTTTTTTTTGGTCAGTAACGGTTTTTTCGGCATCATTTTCACATAATGTTAGAAGTTTGCACCCCCCAGCTGTCAAAACAGAGCATGTTTTATTAACCTTAATTTTAAGTTTTGCGCTTTTTTTTTATTTAGCACCCCCTCCTCTGCATTATGTGCATCAAGTTAGAAGGTCCCCCCCCCACCCAGCACACACACACAGGTATAGCATCTATCGACCTCGAAGTGATCTGTCGTAACGCGTGAACACCCTCGCGGTGCGCGCTGGTGGTATGGCATATATTTTATAACGTATCATTTTAAGAATAGGAAAGTTTTCGAAAAGTTGATTAATGATCTTGTGTAGTTTTTAAACAGGCTTTCTGTACATGTTCAGTTATTAGCTTCTTCAATTTAAACATAATATTTGGCAGTTTTACTCTTCAGAAAAATGACTCATTTTAAAATTTGGTCGGGAAAAATGTTCATAAAAGAAAAAGAAATCGAAGAAACAAGACTAATTTTTTACCTAGCATGAAGTAAAGTTATTCACCAAGCATATAAAACCATAAAAAAATTTAGCTCCATGTAACATAGATTGCTTCGTTATGTTAGATATTGATGTTTTTCATGGAACTAGGTAAGATAATAAATAGGATTTCGTCGCCGGCAGGATGAATCGTTTACATGTGTGTATAGTAACGCGGAGAATGACATCTACCTTTTCAGAAATTCTAGTAATAATAAAAAGTTAATAACTTTCCGCGTCAATAAATCACATTTTAACGTTTTTTGATCAATATTTTTTCACGCAAAAGATAAAGTGGAAAGTAGTCAAGACATTTTTGTCAATTGATGGCTACATTTTTGCAAGTGTACTCCCTTACAACGGATGTACGGGGTGCGCTTTTTTTTAAAAAAATTGTATAATCAACAAATTGGTATATAGTTGGAGAAGGGGGATATGTGTGTAAATATTAACCGAATTCGAAACGATTGAATTTCTGTCCAAGATAAAATGCAAAATATTACAAAATTTAAACAAAGGCACCGAATAAAAACAGCAGAACCAGATATCATGGTGATTATACAGGCAAGGAGCATCGTTAAAAAAAAACAGGGCGGGGGGGGGGGACTCACAAATATTGTTTGATAATTCTTGGCAAGTAATCTAAATTTGAAAATTAATTCTAAATAGTGAAGGAAAGGCGGCAAATTTAATCGCTTGTGGTTCAATTTCATATTCCACTACAAGTCACGACGGGTGTGTTTTAGAGGGTGGGGATGGGGCAATATCCAGAAGATCACTCCTTAATGTAAAAATAGCTCAACTGATGCATTGCAATAATAAAGTGGACAAACTCATCGTTGCTATTTACTTAGAAATCATTTTCCGTTCATATTTTCAGATTAAACAGTGCAGAAGAGCTGTAAATTTGATTTACATCTTCATTTACATTTTTTTTTAAATTGATAACGCGACCAAAAAATTTCAACAATTATAGTTCACTAGATCCAGAATTCAGAGAATAGATGGGAAATTCTTTTATAGTTCCTGGGAGGTACAGCAACAAAGTAGATTAATTGTCCAATGTGAAATAAGTTATGTTAATTTAAACGTACAATTGATGTACGGGCCATTGGTTTGGCACATATGTGATTTTCAAGACATATTGTTAGTTGTTGTTTAATGTTGCTAAAATAATTGATAAAATAATAATAATGTAGAGATTACTGGTTATACTAAAACAATCCTGGATTCTGATTTGAATAAGGACTAGTTAATATTTACATGATACAGTCTATCGTCTTACAAATTGTTATTCATGACATACACTGCGTGCGCAGAAATCACATAAGGGACACAGATAAATGTGGTCGTTACTATAAATACTAATTGTTCGGCTTTTACTGTTTTTAAGTCATTACACTTATCTAGAAAATCCTTAACAGGCAATTAATTACGGACCAGAAATAGTAAAGTCTTTTCTCTTTTGTCTAATTTTTTAAGACCGCAATGTGCTGCAGGAATGATTAATCATCAATAAATATTTCATCAGATTCATTGTCTGAACATTGCGTTACCAGGGCATTTTCTCTCTAATGCATCAAATTCAAGAAATTTTTTCCATATCATTGTTGTCACAAACGAAACAATAGAAGCCGTTTCGAGATTTATCTTGTTTGTTTTTTGGGATAGTGTTAAGTTTTTTTTTGTTTGAAAATTTTTATCGCGTATATGAAATCTAGTTTCATGTTTCGTATAGCAATTATCTTCTTTTTTTCTTCTTTTTCGATTCCACCAGGAAGTTAATCCCTACATGCGAGTTTGTTAGAAATCCCATTTCCTACATTTTTAAAAGAATTTGAATTACTGGTAGTCAATCAAAGATTTTTTGCAAGATGAATTATACTGAGCGACTTAGATATTTTTTGTTATTGAAGCTGCGAATATGTAGATCAGATGTCAGTGTTCTGGAGCATAGAATGAAAGGATTTTAATTTAAATATGATTAACACAGGACACGACCCCCCCCTCCCAAAAAAAGAAAAACCAACCAAACAAAACCTCCCACCCCACCAAGGTATATTGTTTTCCAGATAAACGAGAATCACTAAGAGCGGAAAATACAACCGTAGCATAATTTAAGAACAGGAAGATGAACGTGTGGTTTAAATCATTTTTGTCTATTTAATGATTAAGTGTAGTTGTCCATCAATTTTTCTTGTATCAATTCATTTTTAAATTTGCACGGACTGGGCTGACAGATTATTATAGAATCTAAAGTACGGTTGCTTTTACGGCCAAAAAGCAAAGATGAATTCTAGTATTTTATCAAGTTCTATCATTCTAAATCGCAATAAATAACAGATTCAAACTCCCACGATCGACAGATGAAGTAGACTTATCAAACTCCGAATTCGATAGATCATGTATCCGCGGACGACAGATCCTATTTTATCTTACCTAGTGCATGAAAAAACACAATTATACTAAGAATAATGAAAGTAAAACAATTCCTATGTTACACTGGAGCTATTCGTTATAGCTTGGTGAAGTCCATGTTCTAGTCAAAGAAAGTTTCGTCTTTTCCGTCGATTTCGTTTTCCTTTTTATGAACATTTTTTTTCCCCGACAAATTTAAAAATAGTCCATTTTTCTGAGTAAAACTGCAAAATTATTGATGTTTAAAAAATTGAAGAAACTAATTAACTGTTAACATGTACAGAAACGCCTGTTTTAAAACTGACACAAGATCATTAATGTCAATCCCCTTTTCGAAAACTTTTCCTATTTAAAATGATAGCGTATAAAATATATGCATACCACCAGCGCGCACCGCGAGGGGTGTTCACCGCGTACGACAGATCACTCCGAGGTCGAGTAGATCGCTATACCGAGTGTGCCCCCCACTTTTAGAGCATCTTATAATTATTAAGCCTGTCACAGATTGTATTATTTAGAAGTCCCCCCCCCCCTTCCTTCAAAACAGAGCAGTGTTTTGTTGTTTTTTAATTTTTTTTTTCTTTTATTTTTTATTTATTTATTTTTTGTCACATTATTAGAACCCCCCCCACCCTTTCCCGATTCCAAAAATTTTATTGGGCTATTCCAGAATATAACCAAACGGGTAATGGCGTATCTAACCAATTTTATTTTCGATGGGTGGTCGTATGTTATTTCAATTTTTTTTTTCTGAAGGTTCCGTGTGTTGCTTTCCGACCACGGCTGTAGTAGCCTGAAGGTCTTATAAAACTTCAATACAAATCTCGCTACCGAAACTCATTCCAAAATATAGGACACTAACCTGGATTTCAAATTCGAAAACGTGCGCGACCTTTTCGAAGAAGGATTTAGACAAACACAACAGCAGCAATATAATATTATATTATCAAATTCAATAGTCCATACATGGCAAAAATATTTACATTAAATTAAAACCGTTAATTACCTTACTCATGCAACCTAATTAAAAAATATGATATATTTAAAACCCAACCATGGGACCTAGAAAAAAATTAAGATTAAAGAAAATGAAATACCAACTCACGCATCAAAATAAAGATTTCGGTTGATACGCATCTACCCCGTTTGGTTATTTTTTGGAAATAATACATGTAGGCCCTATAAAATATCAATGTTGTTAAGAAAATCTTCAAGTCTGGAAGTACGCAGCTTTGCTTTCAGCATTTGCCACGTTGCTTTTGGTCTCAAGGTCCCGTATGGCAGCATAAAAATCGTCGGCACGTCGGCGAAGTTGTAGCCGTGTTCCATTCCTCACAATGTTGATTAACGTTGATGATGTCGGAGCGTTGCGGGAGTTGATCTACCTTTGTTGGTGGGCGGTGGCTTCGGCGATACGTTAATTATCACGTGCCAAATTTAAGCGCGTACGGTTCGCGGTAGATTGTTAGGTGACGTCGTTTGAGCGTGTGTGATAAGTGCAAATACCTGCATTGATATACGAGACATCGCATGACAGTGATCAAAGTCAACAGGCGATGACGACTAAACGTTTTGTTGTTTTTTATATAACATTCAGTAGCGTACAGTACCCGAGGTTGACGATGTTTTTTCGATGGGTGCAAATTTTCAAAGTTATCTTTAACTTTTCAAAAATTTTATATTTATCTATTTTATGCCCCTGTAATCAAAGATCGAGGCGCATATATGTTCTAGTTCTGTCTGTCATTCTGTCTGAAACTTTAACCTTGGCCATAACTTTTGAATGGTAAAAACTAGGACTTTGATATTCCACATGTATATTTCATATGACAAGACCTTTCCGTTGGTACCAATTTTTTTTTTTATCTCCTTTCCTTGACCTTGAACTTTGATCCACTTTTCAAAGACTTTAACATTGGCCATAGTTATTGAATGACAAGAAATAAGGCGTTCATATTTCACATGTGTAAACCTTTTGACAAACCCTTTCAACTGGTACCAACATTTTTGACATAATGACCTTGACCTTTGACCTATATTTTAAAACTTCAACATTGGCCATCACTTTTGAAGGGGAAGAGATAGGGCTTTCATATTTCACATGTGTATTCCTTATGACAACCCCTTTACAATAGTACCAAACTTTTGACACACTGACCTTGAACTTTGACCTACTTTCTAAAATTTTAACATTGACCATTACTTTTTGAATGGGAAGAGATAGGACTTTCATATTTCACATGTGTATTTCTTATGACAAGCCCTTTCAACTGGTACCAAAATGGTTTTGACTGACCTTTGACCTACTTTTTAAAACTTCAACATTGTCCATATTAACTATTAAATCACTGGTGTAAAGTCGATGTACGTACCATCGGGTACCTACAGCCCAACATGGCAACAGAGGAAAATGTTTACATCCTTTAATATTAGTTAAATAACCATATAATGTTTCAATTGTTCTTTCCTCTTACACATAATGTATGTCGACCGCAATGCTCTCTTCTACACAAATTAAGAAGAGAACGAAGAGACGTCACGCGCGATATTCGTGCCGTTACGTGGTGTTTTTCCGGAACTATGTGGTTTGGAATACTTCACCTATCTATGTATATTAATGACTGTGTGGATAAAGTAGTGTCATAAAAAATTTGAAATATATGCTATTTAAACATACTGGGGGGTGTTGAAATAATGTTTTTGTCTAATTTAGCGTTGTCCCACGATAACAATTGTTTGATGTGTTCAAAGTTTGAGGAACTCTTATTTTTTCATTTTTTGCCGCAAAACTCCCATCTTTTCCTGCATTTTTTACGAAGCTGCCAATGCATTATGACGTATCTTTATTTGACTAATTTTGACGTCATCACGGGTTTTGGCAAGGCAGAAGTCAAGAGGCAAAATGTGTCCACCGCCACTTTCTATTTAAAATCAACAGTCAAAATGAAGTGATCTTTTCCAGCACAAAAAATGGAAGCAGGTATCTACAAATGCATTTTTAAAATATTATTTTTCAATAGGTTTACACCATCAAATGGGCGATTTATTTTGACTTTCAAAAATAGAAATATAGCGCCTTTGCTTTGGGTGACATGAATGTCACGACGGCAAATATTGCATATTTCTCCACAAAGCTTCGCATATTTTATGTTTAAAATACTTAAAATTTGATTTTAAAATTTTGAAAATTTGAAAATTGATTCTTTGAAATATTATTTTTTTCATAAGATTTCAAAAAGTATAGCACTTTATCAAAGCCATTAAGAGATTTTTCAATTACAACACGCAAAAAAGGGTGAAACGAATGTCACAACCACAACAAAAACGACGTCAACTTAATTTTTAACCAACGTCACTGAGCTCCAAGTGTGTGGCAGCAGTACGCAATGTAAATTCTTCAAGCTGTAAAAGAATGTCTGAATTTGGACTTTCATACAGATTATCAATAGTTAAACAAATTTCATTGGGCTGAAATCCTTTTCTTTTTCTTGAAATGACATGAAATGCACAGTTTAATATACCGGTATTGTTTAAAAAGAAAGTAAAAGATATGAACTATAGAGTGACAAAAACTAATAATAAAACAAAATGTAATAATATAATGATAATAATATATATAATAAAACCAGCAACAACAAAAAAGAACAAATAAACAAAAATACTAGTAAACAAAAAAAAACAAAAACAAACAGCCAAAAAAAAAAAAAAGAAGATAATTTAAATCCCCCCCCCCAATAAAACTAAAACAAAATCGCAGAAAAACAAATCAAAAATACATACTGCATTTGTTTCATTTAAAGGCAAGTTAAAAACAGAATAAGTATCCTTAAGAAGCAAATTTATTTCAGACTGAAAATAAACAAGCAAGTAAAAAAAATTGTTGTATGAATTTTATAAGCACTGAAATAAAATTTTGTTATGGTTTTTGCAGCTAAAAAAGTCATCAGAATGGGTTGAGGCATGGAAACAGAAGAAAAGATTGAAAAAATAAAAGAAAAATGCAAAACGCTATTTACGAAAAAAAAGAAACAAGAAAAAACCTTTTATTAGAAACTCGCAAGCTAAAAGTTCAGTCTAAACACACCTGAAGCTATAAGAAGAGAAAAGAAAGGACAAAAAAGAAATTAAAACGCTTAAAAGAAACAGAAAAGAAAAGGCGATATCGTCTCAAAAAGAAAGAACGCACACCTGTCGTTAGTGTCCACTGATCTTGAAAATTCGTTTCTAAATAGGATGGAGAAAAAGCAGAGCAGTGAAAAAACTTAAACTTTGCTCTGCCAACCACTCCTAAGAAAAGAGTCGCTTATATTGGCTTCAGTTCTAGAAAACAAAAAATCTCCAAACAGTTAAATCACTTGAAAAACTCAAGTAGTCGTTAGGTCCGGAGAAAGAGACAATTTACAGCTCGGTTCCGCAGTTATGGAGGACATATAAAAAATGTTGTTGAACAAGCAAAAACATTGCAGGTCCGATTCCGCCCAAACAGCTCTAAGTGTAATTGCTGCAAGCACGAGTGGGTCAAATATCCAGCAGCAACATAAGAAAAACATTACTGGCAAGGAAATTAAGGTCTGCCGCTGAAACGGTTATCCAAAGGAAAACGCGTCCGCACTCAAATTTTTCACATCAGAAAAATCATGTTGGACATACATTGAGAGGAAAACCGAAAAGACAGTATATCAGATGATATTAAAAAAACCGCGTATTGACTTTTGGATTGATTCGAATAATGCACGCCCATCTGGAAACAAAAACGATGTAATGAGTAGTGCGTATCGGTCAAAACAGTATTCCAAGCATCCCGCTTATATCCTTGACAAATCTCAAACTGAAGTGTACACAGATTTTTGTTTTCAATTCCCTAATATTAAAAATGAGCCAAAGAACTTTCGAACGGTCTTAAACCGTATTTTGTTCGGGCTGTTCGTCCAAAGGACCGCATAACTTGTTGTTGTAGGTACCACGTTGAGGCAAGGTCACTTTTCAATAAAAAATGGAATTTAGGAAAAAGCACACTTTTCCTAGAATGTTAGATGAGACGAAGAACTATATCCGATTTATGAACATTTGACCGATATAAACAAACGCTACTCTCTGTGATAAAGATCCACTAATAACTGTTACTTTAAATCATGTTTTGGACAGATCCATGTGATAAATGTGGCATTTGCTTTATTGAAATTTGCGCCCATAGAGTTAGATATGTCGGACAGTGCCCCAATGTGACATGGGAAAGATACGAATACGTGACCGTGGAAGTAAAAAAAAAAACTAACATTGGTCCGAAAATGCACAAAAGCCTGGTGTAATGTTTGAATATTTTAAAAATATTCTGGACACTTTGCTGGACACCAGTACCGTGCGCAATGGCAAGAATGCTCAGTTGAAAGTCTCTCAAAGACACTTACCACAAAACCACTGCATAATTATTCACGATTATTCGGGAATTATGGCTGTAAAGAAAAAGTGGAATTGCAGCAATCATACTTCCAGCGAACAGAAGTATCGATACACGTTTCTGTTATACATCGCCATGCGGTACTCGAAATAGACGGGGCAGAAAGTTTACGGAAATTCCCTACATCATTACGAGCATTTTTTGTAATCTCTCCGGACGAGAAACACGACCAGTTTCTTTACGAAAACAGTTCAAAAATTTGGTGAAGGAGTATCTAGAATCTATAAATTATATATAGAGACCATTCATGAATTTTACGGGACGGCTGCCCTGTTTCAGTATAAATCCCGAAATTGTTTTGGAATGTTTACAAACATGTGTTACGAATGCGATTGTGACATTATTAGAAATTACTTCGAAACGGCCACGCGAAGGGGCCCCAGGATGCCGCAGGGGGGTATCTAAAGAATCAGGTTGATTTAGCAGTTTATAGAGGCACTGCAACAAATTCAATGTGCTGCCGACTTCTTCAAATACTGCGAACTAAAACTTAAAGACACTAAATCCACATACTGCAAACGCCGTATATTTTAGATATATTGAAAACATAGAGCGGAATGACAAAACTTTTAAACCAATTCGGGGTATTAGAAATTGCATCAAAGTAGCGTCTTCAAAATCACTTAACGGCAAATTAAAAGTTAGATATTTATCGTGCTATACTTGTCAACATTGTTTGATTTGGCGACTATTGAATTGTTGTAACAAGTCAATAGGGATAATGAAATCGTTGTTGGCAATGCCGGAAAACAGACAAACAAACGTGGCCGAGGTTGAAACAGAAGAGGACAGCTACAGTGTTTCAGATCTAATAGCGGATGGCTCTGTTTTTAGCAGTTTATACGGCGAACCGGATTTTGAAATATTACCTTTTTAAAGCCCTGGTTCTTCCTGAAAAATCTCAAAAAAAGGTACAAACTGATGACTGGGGAATCAGATACAAGAAAGGCTCCAATGTGGTTAAAGGGTAGATACTTCGACAAAACAGAAAAGCCACTGACTTACAAAACTCTTGTCACAAAAACTTTCCATTGTACCGGTTGCTTTCAGTTATTTATGTATTTTCAAATTTGTCGTGTTCACGCGGGATTCTTACTCTTCCAGAGAAACTCATTTAGATAATTGGCTGTCCCTTGATGAAATGGAAGATTACACAATAAAGTTTAATTTCCCAACTGTTTTACATGTGTGTTCATAATTTCAGTTTATGAATATCATATGTGGTACGGCACTGTGTCAAAAACATGTAAATTTGTTTCAATGAAAAGTAGGACGATATTAACATAAAAATGCACCCCTACTATTTATCTAAAAAAGAAATTGAGAAGTTTGGCATTGATTTATTATTTGTCACCAAAGCAGGAGACAAAAATGCATTATTTATTTGTTAAGAAGATAGACATTTATAACTAAAAAAACAAAACAAACGGCATATTCACACAATATTTACAAGAAACGTCATGTTTTACGTTTTGACGTCTGTTACCGCTCACAGGCACGAATATCGCGCGTAACGTCAGAATAAACAGTATATTTGAAAAAAATAAAAATGAAGATGATGTGGGTACCAGTCCACAGGCGTTAAATTCCGCTGTACGTACCATTTAAATATCAGATGCTGGTACCAGAACACATGTACATGTATATAGATCTCTTTTCTACAAGTGTAATAGCCGCATTACTTTGCAAGACAAATAGATTTTTTTCCCGGTGGTGGAGGGGGGGGGGGGGTCCTAGACCATGGTACATGTATACACAGATGTCCCGCTGGAATGAGTAACTTTTTTGACAAGTTAAATATATCAATGGAATGCAATTTTCATCAATCTGTTATATCAGTGGGTATAGGGTTTTAGAAATATTGAATATATTGGAGGGTGTGTGTGTGAAAATCTTAGCGGGACGTCTGTACCCAAAAGAAATAGATTGAGACCACCAACCCCCACCCCCTTAGCATTATTTTCTACGCGTCAGATACGTCAATTGCTCACTAAATGGGGACGGCGCGGATCGGATCTAACATTTATATACTTTGTGAGATAATAATATCTTCCAATTGATAGGAGGCTCCGAGCAGATGGAGGTTGAATCTGATATATATGTTGCAGTTTCAATAACTGTCTTAAGAGATAACTTAAAAATTAATTCTTTACGCATACTAGTATAGCACAACTTTAACGATATCATACATGTTGCATACATGTACATGTAAATTTCATTGTTACTGTTCATTGATTTTATTCTTATTTTAAAAATGTACATTTAAAAAAAATCATCTTTTAAATCTTAAAAAAAAAAAAAAAACAACAAACAAACTCAAACTAAACCCCTCTCCCCCAAACTGAAGATATATTATTTGTGTTATTAGATGTAATAAATTAAAAACAGAGGCTTGTTGGACATAAGCTATTTTGCTAACCCCCCCCCCCCTTTCCCCTTAATTTATTAAAAAGTAATCTGACTGTTGGACGTACTGCATTTTGTTTTTTTAATTTTTAGCTTAAAATCTTTGTCAGTCGAATATTGGAGATAATTAAAGACAAACAAACAAACAAAAACAAAACCAAAAAAGAAACAAACCCCCCCCCCAAAAAAAAAAAACTCTTTGATGATAGAGTCTTAAAAGGTTTTCAAAATTGATATAGGTATCTATGTTTGAACTCGTAAATAGTTTATTTTGCGGAACCATTGAAATGATGTGTGTGTGTGTGTGTGGGGGGGGGGGTGTTAAAGCAAGTAGTTATTTAACGGATATGTGGACATGTTTTTGCGGTGATCTGAAGGAACTTGTCATCGTCTTACATTGATAAGAACTTTTCTGTTAGTGCATGGTAGAAACATTTTTTTCCACTGGTACATGTATACATCCGATTTGGGCTAGGATTTCATGATACTTACGAGGGGTGATCAAAAAGTTTGTGGACTGGCGCGATAACATTTTTACTAAGTGAGATAAAAATGTTAATTTTTGCAAACCGTATTACATATTTTTGCGAAATATGGACTAAATGTGTTTACTAATAATAAAACTATTGACAATCGAATTATGCATGGTTCTCATACCCGGCGCAATCTCAAATTACGTTATTGAGATTTAACCACTAAAGGTTCAAT